>SNQJ01S0061448.1:36195-48119 GCA_010110895.2 Picea sitchensis | reverse complement strand
ACCTCCCTGTGGAAGTTATCAAAACGGTTTACATAAATCTGGGCAGATATCCCCAGTTTAACTAAAGTAGGAACCTACAATAAAACTAAAATACACAAATATTCCCCTAGCCTGTCCAACATGTCCCATGCAAATTCGAATTTACCTGAAAAGGGTAAAAAATAGACAAGTTAGAAGGATCCTTTATTAATAAAATGATAAAAATCTAATTCTATAGACTAGCTATAGAATCTTGCGATTATGTAGCTGGTCTAAATAAGACACATAATCAACATTAAAATCATTTGAGACTCTTTTAAAGAATTGAATTCAATTAACATCCAATGGCTATTTGAAAACGAATCAATCAATTTGAAATTGTTATACCATTCGAAATCAGACAGGATCAAGATCAATCAATGACTACAGAGATACGCGTACTCTGTTTCTTTTACCACAAAATCGAATGAACATAATCGTAATCAACAATTGTGAAATTGTTCGATATCAATTTGAAACAAATATAATCAAAACAAAGAATAGGCAATTGTTATGTCGCCTTATCAACATGAGATATGATCGAAACCAGACAAGATCATTTTCAAATCATTATAACTGTAATGTCATAGCAAACGATTCATGCCATGAGTGGATTAACTCAAACTAGCGCGAAAATCAACTCAAATAAAATCACAACAGGATCAATTAATTGGTAACAAAATTCATAAGAATTATCCGATCGTTTGTAATTACAAATTGGGCAAACAAGATCAATTGACTCTGATCAAAATCATTCCATTCAAACGAATTATAACCGATTTTGATAGAAATAACCTAGGTCGACCAATTTGTTTTACGAATCAAACAGGGCATCAATTAAAATATGAATCCATCTTATAAAACCATCTTGCCAACTCAAGATATGGCATAATCCAATCAGAATAAGAGTGAATCGAACAGTTTAGGTTTTAACATAGTTATTACTAATCAAAACCATTCCATGATTCGGGCGTATTTGCACAGGCTTAAATGAGAGCATTGTTTTCATACGAAATAGAGTAGTTATTTTTCAAATTGAAACCGAACAGAGTTGTATTACATGACACATCATATTAAAATATCGTAACAACCAAACTCATTGAAATCGTTTACCAATCACAACATATGAACCATAACGAAATCAAATCCAAACATGATCGTATTCTAAATTGAGCGTGAAAAAATTCCTGTTCAGAGTAGATACAAAACGAATTCAATTGAAAGAAAACCATCAATTTCGTTAACTCAATCAGACAAACGAACAAATAAAATCCAAACGAAAACCATTCAAATCCAACAAAAATCTATCAATGGCTATACTAGGAATGATCAACTCATGTATCTAAAACGAAATTCCATTTATTTTTAGCAAAGCAAAAAATATACAGGATGAACACATTATGAAAAAGCCATTTTGAAATATAAACAGAGCTATTCGAAGACCAAATTCCAATCACTATATTAATCCTGGTCATTCACAAAGCTAAAATGATATCAAAATCCATACCTGTATGACGAGCAGAAGGCTTGATTATGACAATTTGGAGTTGATAACGACTATGGCCGATTCAACATTCCTGAAAACGATGGAGCCAGTTGTCTTTTGCTTCCTATCGACTGCTTGGAGTTTGTATCTTTGGCTGGTCAACACTATAACTTGACTTTCCAGCGATTGAATTTTTGATTGGAGTAGGGGAACATCGATGTAGTATCGTTCCAACCATAAATCACATTGGTCACAGGACGACTGTCTGGGTTTCGGAAGTGCAGGTGAGGGTTTGATTATATTGCTGAGGGTTTCATTAGGCAGTTTAATACCAGGGTAGCTAGGATTATTCCTTAGGCAAGGGGGAAGATTCGTCACGAAATAATAAGGTGGTTCAAGGCATAAACCCTGTGAGTAAGGGTACTCAATGGCTAGGAAACGTTGTATGTCAGAGTCTGAATCCTCACTAAGGACAATAGGCTTTGACTCAGCAGAGTGTTTAGGTTTGTTCCTAGCCATTCTCGAAATAAGCCGAGCATACTTTTTACCCTTAGCAATGACAGTAGGGTTTTCCTTGGGCTTTTTGCTTACAGGCCTTTTAATAGTCTCAACCTTCTCAGTTATAGCATCAGGTAAGTCAACATCAGGGTCGGCCAAGGGTTTAGGTGAGGGTAGTAGGACATGGAAGGGCACAGGCAGCTTGGCCTTGGTTTCATTTACCACAGGCTTGTCAACTTGGACAGGGTCTGTATCATCAAAACCATTTCGAGCGATGAAAGCTCTCCAAATATCACCATGTAAACTCAAGTGATAAACAATGATAAGTTTAATAAGTCCATGCTGGAATAGGCTACTATCATCCTTCTCCCTTTTAAACCTTTTCGACATTTTATATAGGCTACGCTGAAAGTAAAAGGGTATATTCAATGAGTATCCCATAAATTTCATTAACAAACGTAGGTGGTAGAGAAAGACGAGTCCATATCGACCCTCACAGGTCAAAAATTGCTTAATTATTATGAAAAGGTCATGCCATCGAGGTTTTAGCATGGATATGGGCATACCTTTGTCACAAGAGGTGACCTTTCGGGAGATGAATAGAAGTGGCCAAGGCACCTCTTCCACTTTCAAATTTTTGAGCCAATGCTGGCTTGTGGTAGGAAACCCTATAGCAAAACTAATAAACTTCTCATCGATTTCCAACTGTATGTCACCCACCTTGGCTCTACAGCCATATAAAATCAGAGTGAACTGTTGTGCCACAAATAAGTTAAAACCCTCAAATCTCTGCACGAAGGTAAGCCATCCGTTATCCTCCAAGTCTTTTCAGGCATTGTCAAATAATAGCAAGGGTTGGTTTCCGTTTGACTTGATTCACACGACTGGTGCCATGGAGCCGAGCGCATGGTAAGTCCAAGGTTTGGGTCATAGCACACATAAGAGAAGAGTGCATGAAGGGTTACTCGGGCTAACAGAGGTGAATGAGGATAAGGGGTAGGCATAAATGTTAGCATGCGAAGGTGGTGGAGATTATCTTTGCCATGCATAATAGTTATTGCCAATAGTACCACCGCTGGCATTCATAGCTGTTCAACCTCACTATAGTATAGTTCAACAATCATGTCATTTGCCCAACCAATGAAACCAATAGTAAGTGTATAAACCAATGCGCGCAATCAACGTTGTGCCATAGTTTTAAACCATCAACATTCAATTTAAAACCAATACCAAATTTTTAACCATGCACCAACCTATCAGCTCATATCAATATTTTAACCAATGTGCCGATGGGTTTTCATATAATCAACATACCAATAGTTATGAAAAGATAAACATAGGCATTATATTAAAAGATATATATGAAGGATTTAATCATAACCCCTATGTATTTTCATGAAACTAATGGTCAAGTAGGTCCAATAAAATGCAAATCCAAATGATAAGGCCTTACAAACTTAATGAAACCAAGTCACACAATCAATACAAGAATGTTCAATGAGTATAGTTCGAAAGTTCTGCCAGCTACATAATGATAAGTGAAATGTAAGTGCAATAGGCATATTGACAATAAGGATCATGACAGTTCAAATAATTATTTCAATGCGACTTCGAAAGACTAAGTTTTCACGCTTACAGTCGTGAAAACAAAAGAAAGTAAATGTGCAAGTGTTGCAAAAAATAAAAATGTCATGATTTGAAAATTGCGACGAAAAATTGATGTTTGCAAAACATTGGTGTAGGCAGTTTATAAGACAATAAAAAAAAAATGTGAATTGGTTGCCAACACCTTCTTCGCAGTAATCTTCAACTCAATCTGTCTTTTTCAGTTATGATTCTTATCTTCTTTTAGCATAGTCACTGCGCGTTGTTGAGAGTCTCTCCAGGATAATAATTCTTCTTTCTCTGGGACATGTGCTTCAGTCTTTTGCGAGCCTTATGACATCCTTTTAGCTTTGACATTGGGGTCTCTAGTGTCAAGGAGCTTCGATCTATTCTTTTGTTCTTCAACCAACTATGCAATCTTCTTGGTCATAAAATATTTTAATTCTTGTTTCTTCCTTCCATCTAACTTCATCTCTATCAATCCAAGTTTTTCCAAGTAACATAGTAAATGAGGCGCTATCCTCAATAAATTTAATAATCTCAAAATCTTCTTCAGTCGAAGTTCTATTAGCATTCGTAGATATTTGAGTGAGCCTTCCACATAGGTTTACCAATTTTTCTCTGAAGAGTCTTATTCCTCCTAGTGAAGGGGTCATGGTAGGTTTCCCTATAGCTTCCCACATTCTCTCGTTCAAGATATTCATTTGTGTTTCCTCATCTAGAACACAATCAATTTCTAAGTCCCATATCCCTACTTCGATGCATTCTTTTTCTTTAAAGATCTCTGATAATCTGACATGTCGGTGTTCATTCAGGGTTTATTTCATCTAAATTAATACTTGCTCCGATTCTTTCTGAGGTTTTTCTATCTCTGGAGCTGCCTTAGGATTCATATGCATTCCTTTGAGCCTAGAAATCATTCTAGGGAAATCCAATACTTCATGATCTAGATATTTGCAACAAAGACAACTAGGTCCTCCACTAGGGCATTCCTTAGCTAGATGTCTTGATTTTCTGCAACTGTAATAGAGGGTTAATCCTCTCTTTCTTGTAACTGATCCCCAACCTCTTCTATACTTTACACCAGGATCATAGGGGCCAATCTGCAACAAATTATTTCTAGGATCCTGCATCCATTTGTTATTCCAAACATTCCTTCTATGCATAGGTATAACATATCTATCACTATTCTTATCAAACCTTCTTTCATCTAACAATGCCCTAGTTTTTAATCTAGGACATAATCTATCAAGAATACCTAGATCCATGTCTAGAAACAAAATAATTTCACTTATCTTACTTCTACAGAGCACAAAGCTTTTAGATCTAGAACTTTCTTACCTTTATCAAAGCACAGAGCTTACAGATCTTACCTTTTTTTTAATCAGAAAATACCACTTTTACCTTTCTTAGAGTACAAAGCGTTAAGATATTTCTTCTTCAATATCAACCTCCTTTATTGCATATTTGATCTTTTTCTTTCTTGGCACAAAGCTTCACATGCTGAGTAGAACACTGCACACTAGGGAAACAGATCTATGCACATAGCATTCTTTGCATAAAGCTTCTTCTTCTCTAGTTACCAGTAATCACAGTTTCAGTCCCAGCAACAGAACCATTTTTTGGCACAGGGGAAGACCCAGGGTTGAATGCTCAAGAGTGTACCAACACAACCCTAACTACTGTCCCTTTCGGAAATACCTATGAAGCAGATGAAGTCTCACTCGAGGTAGAGGCAGGAGTGGTTGCAAGACTCAGGTGTCTGCAACCTTAGTTGGGACACAGATCTATGATTCTATCCTTATGGCACACTTAGCATCAATTATTCATCAATATTCAACCCTTCTTATACTTCGCAGATAGCACATAGAATTACAACATTCACTTAGATCTAATATATTTCATCACTTAGCAACAGTAAAATAGATCAGATCCAGTAGATTAGCACTAAGCATCTTCATACACATCAGATCTAACATTCATACACATCTAATAAGCGCAAAGCCTAAGTAGATAAATGTAAATATATCAAATCACTTAGCAATGGAAGAGATAAACACATCAAATCAAAGCACAAAGTATAATACATAGATTTATGTGGTTCACCCCCTCCCTGGGGCTACGTCCACAAACTCGTCTTCTTTATTAGTGTCTTCAATTGGTTACAACACCAAGTCACTCAAAACATTTACTTCATGTAGGATAAAAGATCTGTGCAGCTCGCTAGATCCTTCTTCCTTGTACTTCAACACAAATCCTTCTACAACCTCTTACAACAAATTGCACTTATCTCTACAAACCTCTTACAACCATGCATGGATCATTTACAATCCACATCCGATCACATAGATCTAACTATTAGCACTAAGCCATCGACCATTCTTGCATTGCCTAAGTATCTATTTATATATTACAAAAGTGGGCCTAACCATGGGTAAACCCATGGGCCAACATCCCTTTCTCATTACATTAACCCAAAACCCTAAAAGAGGCCCAAAAGTGGACCGAGATTTTGTGATATCTTCTTCGCTTGGCGCTCCTTCTTCGACTAGCTATCGAAGTCCTAAAATAGGTCAAAATGACCAAGGTTACCCCAAAACTTGGTCAAGGGACAATAGTAGGAAATAGATCATTTCGAAACCTTAGCATTAGTTTGGTGGTCAGGGAACTTCAAGATGAGAGGTAAGAACCTGCACATCTATTATAGCAGGTTCCCCCAAACCCAATGGTAGTTTTTCTTTTTGTTTTCTTTCATGAACAAACCTAGGGACCCAAAAGGTAGATACATTAAATCTAAATCAAACCTTTCAACCAAGGTTCCTTCCGACCTTTTCAGGGGAAGGAACATTCCCCTCAAAAAATTCGTATACCGATACCGAAAAACAGTAACTAGCTCAACCCAAAGAGCTAAAGAAGTCTATGACGAGGCTAAGACAGGGAGCACTATAGAACAAAAAATTGAAGCATCATTAATAGTGGGACAAGAGGCAAGACCACTTGAGCCTTCCGTAGAACCAAACAATACAACATTTGTTTTCCTAACACCATCAAGAGATACTAATTTTGAAGATATCATGACCCTGAATAGGTGAATATTTTTTTTGGTAGTTTAACCAATATAATTGTCTCTCAAATTGATACAGAAACTTTGGCACCCATAACCTCAACTGGCTCGAGTAGAGTCCCAAACATCCAAACAAACAAAAGTCCTTCCCATCATAGGGATACCTTTCCTAGAAAAAAACCTTGGGATACCTTGTTCTCTTCAAGGATAAAACCACCTAAGTACCCTCTTTTTTGAAACCAAACCAAATATGGATGATCAGCAGGATCACAACAATGTAAGACACGAGGAGGGAGAAGAAGTTGGAAACCAAACCGAAACTACCTTTGGGTTTTTTTTATTTTGGACACCACACTAAATTTCAATATGAAAAATATTCCTCTCTCAACACTTCCCACCTTTTATGGTAAAAGCAGTGAAGATCCGAATACCTTCGTATTTGAGTTCGACATCTTTTGTAGGAGCTACAACTACTTACAAGATGCCCAGAAACTAAAACCCTTTCCTGCCACCCTCAAGGACTTTGCACTAAGATGGTTCATGGGGTTGGGAGAGTTCAGTATTAGGTCTTGGGAAGCCATGAAAGAATATTTATTAAAAAGTACCAAGCCTACTGCAAGACCAAGGAGTATCATAATGATATTTTCAAAGTCCAACATTTATAAGACAATAACCTCGAGGATTATATGGAACGATTTTCTTATATCTCCCAAAAATCAAAATACCATGACCTTCCAGATGATGCAGTTAGGGATCTTTTCCTCAAAGGGATTTCAAATGAATATCTATAGATACTTAACTTGATGGAATCAAGTGACATCTCCCATAAACAATTTTCCAAAATATATGAAATATGTAAAAATTACTTGAGGAGCAGAGCTAAAACATGGAAGAATGTTTAGGACCCTTACAGTAGAATATTAAAACCAATTATTTTAGGTGGTATCATGAGAGTAGATATAGGGACCCTTTTAGAGAATTTAAAAGTAGATATCTTAAGCACAATGGGTTCCCAGTTGGACACCCTAAAAATTAAAAAGAATCAGGAGGAGGAAAATGCAGCAATGCGCATATATTTCCCAAGATGCAGGAGGAAGCATTCCTCAAGGGAATTCCCATGGGATAACATTTCATCTTGTGACTTCTGTATGGAGGAACACTCAACTGAAAAATATCCATCATTACCTGGTTTCTTATCCATATATAGGAGTGGGGATCCTCGAGAGTCCTTTTATGAACCTAAAAGGTCATGGCAGGCTAGGAACCAACCTACATACCCAGATATACAACCTCAAGTTCCACCCTATTATCAACAACCACAATAGTGGAACTAACCAAGTTGGAAAAAATGGTCTACACARTACCAAAATCCTTGTATTCAAGGATGGAGAGTAGCGAATAACCAAGGGAACCCTCAATATCCACTGGTCCCTATTCCCAACCATCATTACCCTCAGTTTCCACAGAACATTCTACAACTTCTACCAGGTTTTGTTCCACCAKMTTTACCTCCTATTCCACAACAACCACCGCAACAATATCAAAATGAAAGCTCCCCAAGACCAACTTTTTTACTGGCACAACTAGTTCCTAATACGAATAATAATCCCACTCAACCTCTTCATAATGTTGATATGCAAGCCTTCCCAATATATGTTATTTCTCCCATTCCATTGCAGGAGATTTAACTCTGTTTGGGAAGAGTATGGATAGGCAAAGGCCTTTAGTAGTCATCCATGAAAAAGAAGAAGAGGATATCATCAAACAACCCATGGATGACAATAGTTGGGAATATGTTATTATTCCTAAGGATCAAGAACCCAAGCTTCCCCAAAATGAACCTTCACAAATTACAAAGGGCCCTCCTTATCCAGAAATATTAGTAATCGAGAAACCTACCACCCGATCAGAATTTGACATCTTCAATGAATTGAAGAATATTTGTGTCGAGATTCTCTTGTTACAGGGCATTAATAATATTCCAATATATAGTAAGGTGGTCAAATAATTGTTTATTAAGAATCTAGGAAGGAAGAAGAAGGATCCTCCAACAATACATTTGATAGGAGAACTTTTTGAGTACATATCAGAGTAGCCTAAGGTAGAAAAATACGAAAACCCGGGAAACCCCATAGTGACCATAACCATTAATGAGGTTTCCACTGGGAACACTCTCATATACCTAGGGGAATCCATCAATCTTATGACCGTTACCACCTTGGAGGAACTACAGTTAAAACCTCTTCTTAGAACTACCCCAATTATTTTGGAGTTAGCAGATAAGACAAGGGTTATACCTGAAGGAAACTTGGATGACATCATAGTTACTTTAGCCTCATGGGAGTACCTAGTAGACTTTTTGGTCATACACTCAAAATATCCTACCAAAGGCCATCTCGTTATTTTGGGAAGACCTTGGTTAGCCATAGCCAATGCATTTATTGGTTGTATAGAGGGAGAAATGACCTTCTCAAATGGACTCTCTATCCAAAAGATCACAATATATCCTCCAGCTCAACCTATCATGTAGAATATATGGTGTCTTAAATTTCCATACGAGAATGAGGATTGGGAAGAACCTGTGTTGCCAAGTGACCATGCCTGGGCACTTCAGGAGCACACAATGGAAATTGTGTTAAACCTATTTATTTATGCTATCACATGTGTGGATTTTCCACAATCGTTTCCCCAATTTGACTACATGTTTGGGGAAGAATTTCAGGAACAACTGGACCCATCAATTTTTTCTTTGAAATCTTTTATCTTCAAGATAAATGAGTCTTCCATATATTATACCATGTCATACGAGATTAACCTAGGGAAATTTCTATATATAAATTATGGGCTAAATGAAGACCAACAAAACTAGTTTGTAAGTGTCCTTAAAAAAAAATCAGGGGCATTTGCCTGAGAATAAAATGACATGAAGGGTATACACCCTGACACATGCATTCATCACATATATACCCAGGGGGAAGTAACACCTATTAGGAAACCCTAGAGAAGGATGAACCCAACACTCAAGGATATAGTAAAAGAGGAGATCCAAAAGTTATTAAATGTCAGATTTATTTATCCCATCTTCGGTAGTAAATGGGTATCCCCACTTGTAGTGGTTCCAAAGAAAGTGACCTGGAAATGGAGAATTTGTTTTGATTTCCAGGAACTCAACAAATCCACTCTGAAGGATTAACTTCCTCTTCCTTTCATTGACCAATTTTTGTATACCCTGTCTAGAAAGAAGTATTTCTCCTTTTTAGATGGATATAGTGGGTACAATCAAATTCTCATAGCACCCGAGGACCAAGACAAGACCACATTTACTTTTCCTTGGGGAAATTATGCCTATAGGGTCTTACCATTTGGATTGTCTAATGATCCGACCACATTTCAACGAGAAGTACTAGGAATATTTGTTGATCTTATTCATGACTATGTGGAGGTATGCATGGATGACTTCATAGTATATGGAAATAATTATCAGGAAGCCTTAGATAATTTAGAAAAATTCCTTATCAGATGCCAAGAAATGAACCTATCTTTAAGTCATGAAAAATGTAAAATGTTGTTGACTGAAGGAGTGGTTCTAGGAAATCATGTTTCATCTAAAGGGATCAAAGTCGATCCTGCAAAGATTGAGGTCATTGTCAGAATTCCACCCCCCAAAACTCGAAAAGAGGTGAGAATATTTCTTGGACATGTTGGATACTATCGGTGGTTTATTGAAAATTTCACAAAGATTGTTTCACCCATGTTTGGATTGTTAATAAAAGATGTTGATTTTCTTTGGACTGAGCAGTGTCAAACTACATTTGAAACCCTAAAAGCTAAGTTGTCTGTGGCACCAGTTCTTAGAGGGCCCAATTGGACTCTCCCATTTCATATATCCATTGATTCCTCTGACACTACAATAGGAGGGCTATTAGAGAAGAAATAAGACCAGCAATCCTATGCCATTTATTTTGTGAGAAAGAACTTGTCCCCTGCCGAGTTAAACTACACAATTACCGAGAAGGAATTCTTGGCAATAGTTCATGATATCAATAAGTTTCACCACTACATCACAAGTTACGAAGTATTTGTACATACAGATCATTCCACCATTAGATTTATCATGAATAAACCCATAACTAATGGTCGAGTGACTAGGTGGCTCCTACTATTGCAAGAGTTTAACATCATTGTTCTTGACCGACCTGGAAAGGAGAATTTGGTAGCTGTTTTCTTTCATGAATAAAAAATGAGGATGATTATATTCTTGTAGATGATAGTTTCCTAGACATGCACCTTTTTCCATTTTCTGTAAATACCCCATGGTTTGCAGATATGGAAAATTATTTGGCTAATAGGAAGTTACCATCTCATTTTTCACCTCATGAAAACATAGAATTATCACGCAAAGTGACAATTACTCTTGGGTTGGCCATGAAATTTTCCGTACAGGTCTTGATTTGATTATTCATAGATGTATCCAAGAAGACGAGATATTAGAAATACTATGAATTTGTCATGATGGACCATGTGGTGGCCATTTTTCTAACAAATGTACGACATATAAGGTGTTACATTCAGGTTACTATTGGCCTAGAATTTTCAAGGATGTTGCCAAGTATGTGAGGAGTTGTGATCGTTGTTAAAGAATAGGAAGACCCATGTCAGCTGATGAAATTCCCTTATGTTCCCAAGTCAAGATATAAACTTTTGAGAAATGGGCCCTTGACTTTGTAGGACCAATTTGACCCATGTCTCGTCAGAAATTTTTTATTTTAGTTTGTACAAATTATGTCACCAAGTGGGTAGAGGCAAAACACCTATTTAGCGCTACAGAAAAATTTGTTGTCGAATTTATTTATGAAGACATATTTACCTGTTTCTGTGTCCCTTGTGAAATTGTTACAGACCAAGGAACTCAATTCACTTCCAAGTTGATGAGAGAACTAATGGAGAAAAATGTGATTAAACACTATAAATCTGATCCATACCACCCACAAGATAATGGTCAGGTAGAGTCTACCAACAAAGTTTTGGAAGCTATCTTAACCAATACTGTTCAATTACATCATTGGGATTGGGCTGATAGGATTCCAGAGGCTCTATGGGCATATCGTACCACCTGGAAAAACACCACTAGGCATGCTCCTTATGAGCTAGTATATGGGAAACAAGTACTTCTACCAATATAATTTCAAGTAAGGTATTAAGAACCTGAATAGATCTACAAATATAATCAACACAAATACTAAATACACAACA
>SNQJ01S0061448.1:7159-31272 GCA_010110895.2 Picea sitchensis | reverse complement strand
TTCCTTTGCGTAGGATGGGGGTCATCCTTGGCTCATATGTAGGGCCACGATGATGAAATTTCTATGCAATTATCCCTTGGATTTGATGGAAAGATGGCATTCATGGGGTCTCTCACTTTTGTGGTCTCTAAGGAATCTGTTGCTTCAGCCACAAAAATTCCAAGAGTTGGAGACCGCTTGTTTAAACACCACCAGTTGCCAAGAGCGAGCTATAATAGGGTTTTGAAACCTGAATTTCAGAATATCTTTGGAGCTAAGGGATACTCCAAGGAGTAGATTAAAGAGGATCTAGTTAACCCTCTCATAGTCATCACCAGATTGATCACTTGTGAAGGTAGATATTTCATCTTTAAATCCTGTCACTTTCGATTATTAGCTCACTTTCAATTCAATAAGCCATTGAATTTTCCTTTCTACTTCTTAAAGAGTCTTGAGAATATGTCTTCCCAAGTATGGAATAATGTAACCAATCTCCATAACAACCTATTCCACCATGGCCTCATCAAACTAATTGTCTTAGCCGAGTTGGGAAAACATGGGAAAACATGGGATGAGTTCATTTACCAATTTGCAAACCCTCACATTACAATCAAGACTAGCAATAAAACACTTGATCTGAGTATTGTTTCCCCATCCAAACCCCATTCTCCAAAGAATCCAAACCCTCCTGCTCAAGATAGTTCTTTACCGGAACAAAAGTACAAAATTGTTGATACCCCTGCAACCTCATCGGGCAGAAAGACCAAGAGCCTATTGCTAACTCCCCAATGCCTTCAATGTATATTGATCCGGCACCCAAAAATCTACAAGAGGTAATTCAACAAAACTTCCCTATAGTCCCCACAAATAGGAGAGGATCTAATTGATTCAATAGAGGATATTTTCGAAAGAGTAACCAAAATACAAGAGGAAAACCTTATGAAAAACACCCAACCAGTTCAGACCCTATCCAAGTATCCTCTGATATCGAAAGCCCTCATAAATGACTTAGGGAAGTGTCTGTAGAAGAATTGGAGCCTCATAGAAAGACAAAATCTAAACCTACTTCTTCTCATAAATCCCTTGTTATTCCTACCTCAAACATTACTACCCAACATCCCAAAACTGATAGACTTTCTACATCTTTCAAGGGATACAATCCCTCTTCTGAGATATCTGATCATACTCTAGCCATTGAAAATCTACAACAGGAACATTTTCAGTTGCTACAACAATTGGAAGAGAGGAAGACTTTGTATAAGAATATTCACCATGACAATGCAATACTGCAAGAAAATATGAATTCCTTCTAACGATTGGTTGATGAAATGACCAAAACCAATCTAAACCTTAGGACACAATTGAAACAACATAAGAGGCACAAGACAAAATCTTCAGCGAAAGAGGGAGAAGTTTCTAAAGCTAATCCTTCTCAGTAAGCCTAGTCATATGGGGCAATTCATTTTTGTTTGCAGTGGGACCTGCAAAATATTAGGTGTGGGGGTAATGTTGGGCTCACGATTTGGTTAAATTAATGATGATGATTAGATCCTTTTGATCAGTATTATATGTGTATTTTACTATTTTGAAGAAGTTTTCAAGGATTCTTATATCAAATCATCATAGCTTATACCAGGTACATATGATAGATGTTTATGATAGTTTTAAGTTTAATTCAACATGATTTAATGATTGGAATAAGCTAATGCGCGATAGGTGTGTCACAGGGAAAAATCGCAAGGTGTTTTTCCATCCAGCACTCTGTCCGATACTCCATCTAGCACTGCATACAGTACTTCATCTAGAAATGCATCCGACACTCCATCTAACACTAAAACCATGGGCGAGTTGGCGGTTGTTATATTGGTGACTTGTACAAGGTGAATCAATGACTTGGGTTTTGATCGTGCTCGTGGCCTCCAACTACTGATCTCTTGACATCTTCGATTGGGTTGTCATGCTGAGTGTTGAGTGGCTCGTTTGGTTTCTAGAAACCACATGCAGTTTTAGTGCATTTGATATAATTTGTTGTTTTTAGAGGAGGTTGACCCTTCCAGTGGTCGACCTCTTGACTTGTAACACTTATAAATACCACAGTAGTGGTCAGACAAGTGTTAAGTTAAGAATTTTGAAGCTAGAATTTATTTTTTCTGTGTAATTCAAAGATGTCTCTATAAACTTGTGAAAGACTGTGTTTTTAATTTAAATTCCAAAATTGTGCTTCTTGAGGTCATGATTCGTTGTTGAGGAGTAGCCACGACCTGTTGGGGGGCCATCAATGGTATGGGTGAATATTTAGTTAGTTATCTTGTGTATTTAAGTTGTGCAATTGCCATTTCTTTCGTTTTATGTTATATGCATTTTTATCACTTTACATATTGTGTATTTGTTGTTCATAGCTTAATTGTCCAATTTCCTTTTTGCAGGTTGCTTGTTAAGGATAGTGTTAATATTCTATGTCTCTTTAATTAATAGGAAATAGCTTGCAAGCTTATCTACTAAACTTCTTGTCTGATTAAATGCTAGTTTGAATTTATGCAGATTTAAATAGAATGGTTAAAACAAAGTATTGAGCTAATCTAGAATATAGAGTTTCTTTGGCAAGGCTTCGATGGATGAATAGTTACTAGTTTTGATTTTGATTCTTAAATTCCTTATCTAGTTTTCTATTTAGATTGCTTATCTAGTTCGTTATTTAGTTTCCTTATCTAGTTTTCTATTTAGTTTGCTTATCAATTTTCTCGTACTATGTTAAGATAGAAGTAGGATTTGAATTATGTTTTTATGAGTATTTCAATTTGTAATTTGAATTGTTAATAATAGAATTAGTTTAGTTTATTTCATGAAATTTCCATTCTAGAATTAAAATTGCAATTCTAAATATAAGTTTTATTTTGAGTTAATTTTTTAGTTATAAATATCTAATGGTGTGTACTTTCTTACATTAGCATAGGAGTGCATTTGAATTCGGTAGAATAGTGTTTTTTTTATCGTTTATGATGAATTCATAAAATGACAAATCATGTGGATTTTCAAGATAGTTGATAGTTCTTCTATGATGGCTAAGATCTCATTAGATTGCTTGATTCATACCTTTCATTTCTCCATAGAAGTTAATATTGAAATTATTCCTCTTGAGCTATCACTGATCATTAGATGCCATCGTGACATCATAAGAAAACGAAGACATCATCATCATCATCATTACATTTGAAGTTCTTGTTGTTATAGATTAAGATTAGTCTTTGAACACTATCATAATGCTTTTCATTAAGTAGATTAAGATTTCCTTTTGTAGATGAGAAGTAATTATGAATTTTATCTTAAGAATAGAGTTCACATGCTTAATAATTTGATTAGTTACCTGTTGAGTATTTTTGATTAGTTTACTTGATGCATAAGTTTTAATAGGTTATTTAACTGCTTATTTTCTTACTTGTTGTTGCTTCTCATTAATACGAATAGATTGATTGGATTGGTTTGTTGTTGCTATTGTTCATTGAATAGATTAAACAAATGGTTTTATTTTTCTCATTAGATTGATTAAGTTAACTTGTTCATTTTAAGGTTTTCATTTGCTTCCTTAGGAAAATCCATCGATTCATTGTTCAAAAGTTACTTAGGACAAATAGTTTAAGTTCCTTCATAGGGTTTGCTCATTGATAATATTTTCTTAAGTAGATTAGCTATAGAACATTTTCTTAATTAGAATATACCACCTTGTTTTCCCTTGGTTATGGAAGTATGCGAAGATCAAGGAAGAAAAGGGAGAATGTGAACTATGCAAAAGACACAACGATTATTATTAGATCGAAGTGAGCAAAAGAGTAGAAAGGATGGAGCGAAGCCTAAGGAAGAAAGCCATTCAACGAGGATATTGGGGAGGATATGTCACCAAGCGGAAAAATCCATCGTTGGATGCTTTGGAGCACTGCGTGAGAAGGAATGAAAGACAGGTTGGCGAAGCCCTAAAAATATGGGTCAAGTTGACCTAGGGTTTTGGACACCCAGGTTTCCGCCTAAGGCTTTCGATGAGCTATTGTAATGTATAAATAGAGGTCTAAAAGGCCTAGGTTGGGTTGATAATTTGGGTTGCTATGATAATATTGAATTGTGGATGTTGGTATTGAGTTAGGCGAGAGAGGAATATTGTGTGAAAGGGAATTGTTGAGTATGAAAGCCTTCTGGATTGTAAGATCTTCAACTGGGTGCAAAGATCAACCCTGTAGTTGCATGCATAGGGAGGGGAGAGAAAGAGAGGAGAAGAAAAGAAGATATTCTAGCTAAGAGCACAGACAAGAACAATATGCTTTAACATAATATAATATAGCACAGTTCTGTGGATGTAGCCCTAGAGAGAGGGTGAACCACGTATATTTTGAGTTGTGTGTGATTGATCTTATATCTCTGTCATTAAGTTACTATGATTGCATTATTATTTCAGATCTGATAAGTAGGTGTGCAGAATATATCTAAGTTGATAAGTGATATGTGAATTCTATGTTGTTCTTGTCTTAGATCCACTTGATATTCCCCTTGGTTGTAGACATCTCTATCCTACAACCCCCTCATAACTGCTTCGGGTGAGACTGCATCTGCTTCATAGGTGTTTCTGAAAGGACCAATATTTAGGGCTTGTTGGTGTGCTCTTGGAAGTGAACCCTGGGTCTGCCTCTGTGCCAACAAATGGCTCTGTTTCTGGGACAAGAATCTTCTTGAGGGAATGTCAAGGTGGTTTCCATCGAAGACAGATATTCAAAAGTGGACAAAGGATCAAGAGAAGGACTTCAGTGAATCCCATAATAAGAACCCTAATCTTAGCACTGAGGATTGTCTAGAAAGATATATATTCATCGATATACACGAGATATTATTTGGAGGGATCCATCAGGACTTATATGAGTGGCTAGCTAGATTAGTCGATACCCAGTTCAAGATTCGATCTAGACTTCTTGTTGTTTGGACGTCGGAGTTGATCAAGAAGGTCAAGAAAGATGAGAACATCATATCACGAGCAGTAGATCATTTTTTTGATAGTACCATTGGAGGGTACATCACATAGTTTGTTGTTGATAGAGTAGAATCGTATAGCCAAGTCGAGAGATTTTTTTTTCAAGGGACTTCAAGGGAAATTTTTCATTTTATGAAGTTGAGAATCAAGATTCTATTGCATGAGAATAACATCTTGAAGATACAATAGATTGGTTGAATCATGAAAGGATAATGTTCAAAATTTCAGACAACTACAGTGACATAGAAGCTGGACATACGCGTAGTGGGAGAGTGTTTCGAGAGGTCCACCTTGCAAACTTGTTTAAGAATAATTATGGGGAGAAGTTTTTCTACAGTGGATAAGAAGAAGATCTGATGGACAAATAACATTCAGAACTCGTTGGGACAGAGGAAGGATAAGCTGAAGAACTTCACTGAGGAGAACCTGAAAACTCAGAAACCGCATAGACCATCAAAGTAAGTATTGTTATCCTTCCTATTGATTCAGTCTTAGGCAACTAGAGTAATCCCAGTCACCAGAGAATCCAAAGCACTTTCAAGAGTAGTCCACCACACATTCAGTCAGGAACCCTAGGAAGCTCTATGGCATATGAGATGAGACTCCCTATCTTTAGGGGAGATGGATCTGAAGATCCCGATCAACATTGGTTTCTATGTGAAGCCATATGGAACATTATGAATTTCACAGATGGGGCTATCAAAAGAAACCAGTTCAGTACAACTCTCAGAGATTGCGCACTGAGTTGGTACATGAAATTTGTCCAAGGACTTGCATAGCCTAAGCCATTAAATCAGATCAAGAACACGTTGATTGAAGAATTCAAGAAACCTAAGTCAGAATCCCAATGTATCACAGAGATGAAAGATATCAAGAAGAAGGTAGCTAAACATGTTTGGGATTTCGATTAGAGATTCAAGACCTTAATAGGCCGATTAACTTTTCAAATCGCAGACGAGCAGAACAAGGAATGGCTCATTGCTTCCCTTCTACCACACATCAGACTTCCCCTGATGAAACATAATATTTCTTCATAGGATGAGGTGTTGGAGATCACCATGAATCTAGAATCATCCCCCATGGGAGAATCCAGTTCAAGTATGAGTCAGATCCTGAGTCAACTAACTAGTTTGTCTTTGCAAGTCGAAGATATGAAGAAAGACAAGGGAAAAGATAAAAGAGAAGACATATGGTGTGTCAAATGTATTTCATAAGTTCATGACAAGGAACAATTCCCTTTATTTAATGAATATTTGGCTTCTGGAGCTTCGAGCCCCTTGAAGCAAGTCACCTTACCCTAGTGCGAGGTATGCAGAAACAAGCATCATACTGGTGAGCACTACTACATGAAAAAGTATGTTCAGACACCTACAAATTTGTATTGTACATTCTGTAAGTCCATAGGACATGATGATAGGGATTTTAGGGCTTATGATCTCATGCATGAAAGGTCAAGAGACATATATAATATTCAAGGTGAAGTACAACAAGAAGGAAACACTACACAGTACAACTCTCCAGGAAGAGGAAACTTCAATCCTTGCGGTGGATTCATAGGAAGAGGAAGAGGAGGAGGAATGAGTCGAGGCTGAGGACAGATCATCTATTATAACTGTGCACAACCAGGACACCTTGCAAGGGATTTTCAGAACACTTGTATGACTTACAACTACTTCAACTCATTTGACCATGTTATAGAAGATTGTCCTGTACTGCTAGCTAAGCTTTAGGAAAGATGAGAACCTTAGCAGAACCTACAAGTGAAATTGATCTATGTTGAACCTCGTGAAGAAGACCATAGAGTCACTTTTATAACTAGAGGAGGCATTGTTACAAGAGAAGATAGACTGACACAAGGGAAGACTACAGAAGATTCAGGAATCAAAAAATCTGTACAGAAGACCCAAAATTTTGATGCAAAGAAAGAAAGACATATGTTTGAGGAAGCTAGGAAATAATTCAGAGGAAACCAAGGCTCTGCATCAAATACAAGACTAGAAGTGAGAGAATATGAAATTCCTCTGGCATTTGATTAGTCTACTTCACTAGAAGAAGGAATAGAGGTAAGCAAGCTCCTATAATTTCTATACACTTGTATTAAATTGATTCAGGATGAAAACATTGTAAACGAGCTACAGAATATAATCAGACAATATGAGCTAGGAAAGATAGACCCCTTGTTGAATAGGGAAGTACATCAAATTGGTAATAAGAGAAGGAAAAATAAGGAATTACATTTGAATGCTCAAATAGGAGAGTATGAGATATACTATGTGGTCCTTGACTTAGGGTCAGAGGTCAATGTCACAATGAAGAAAACCTGGGCACAGATGGAAAAACTGAAGTTGATTTATTCCCCTATCAGGCTTAGGATGGATAATCAACATGCTGTGAGCCCATTTGGATGATTGGAGAATGTCCCTATGGACATCGACGAAGTAAGAACATTTGAAGATTTTGAGGTAATTGAAATAGTTGATGATAGTTTCCCTTACCATGTGCTATTAGGAATCGATTGGGCCTTCAATAACTCTATTGTTGTTCACTCAAAGAAAAGATGTATGAATTTTGAAGGAGATGGACTTAGGTTCATCGCACCTTTAGACCCAGATAAAGGTCAGTGATACACAGAGCCCATTAGAGAAGAAGACTATGCATATGCACTAGAAAACATATACAAGCTAACAACCAGACAACAAGATTGCTTTAATCCTATAGCCGATGGGAATCTAAGATGGTGAAGTGACAACATGTGATCATCAGACTCAGAAGAAGCATTGGAGAATTGGTAGAACCAGATGTATGAAGTATCTACAAGGAGATGTGTTATAGTAACCAAAGAATTTTGTTGGATCAACATAACAGTAAGTAACCTACCCACATTTGATTGTCTGAATCCATTAGAAGCCTTCCTATCAAACTTTGAAGCAAGAGTACCAACACAACAAAGTTTGTTGGCAATGGATGAGGCCTTGAAAGCCACACCATCAATATGGCGTGGGACACAAAAAAGTAATATTACAGATTGGGTACAATGTCGTACTCTGATGACAATGAGATTCTCAGCATAAGTAGAAGGCTACGAAGCTCGCTACACAGGTTGAAGCTGCCCAAAGGACGATGTGTGAAGCTATGAGAAAGACTGGAGAAACATTCCTTAAGAACAATGGGTGCACAAATTCATTAACACGCTGGACATGACACCTATCAACTAGTACCTTCAAGCAGAACTGCACCTCATCACTACAGATTAGAAAGGTATGACTCAAAATTTTGTAACCACCTTCTTATTTGAAAGTCAATTTCCTTTAGTATATCAAGCACTGCATATTGTGAGACATAAAGTACTCGAGGAGGTATCCAACCTTTCCTTAGAAGAAGAAGAGGATGAATGGACTACACCTCTCCAAAAACTAAAAAGTTGTTACAACATCAATGTTGACAAAGATGATGATCCGAGGAAGGTGAACATCGCAGAAATAGAAATCCAGAGAGATGTGGAAGGACCAAGCATTGAGCTTCCATTCATTGGAAAACCAATTAAAATCAATAAATTCAATATTAGAAAAGACCACACACTAAAGCTTGTCAATGTCAAAGATTATTGGGATGCTGCTACCATTGACAAGATTACTAAGTTGTTGCATGAATATCAGGACTGTTTCCAACCAAGTTCATTGATATTAAGGGAATTAAAGGGCCTATGGGAGATATGAGGATCCCTTTAAAACCAAATGATAGACTAGTCAAACAAAGACCTTACATATTGAACCCTAGATATAAGGAGAAAGTGAAAATTGAGCTTAACAGAATGCTAGAAGTAGGGAATATAGAATCTGTCGAAGAATTAGAGTGGAAGAAGAAGACAAGCGAGATCAACATCTGCATATATCTCAGGAAGATGAACGATGCTTGTTTACATGACCCCTTCCCTACACCATTAACTGACGAAGTGTTAGATAACATGGGAGGCCTGGAGGTCTATTCTTTTACAGATGGCTTTTCAAGATACCATCAGATTCGGATTGCCAAGGAGGACCGCCATAAGACCATGTTTTCCATAGAATGAGGATCCTACCAATATACAGTGATTCCATTCAAATTGAATAATGCCCCAACCATATTTTCCAGGGTGGTGGTTGAAGCGTTTAAGGAATTTATGCATAAACGTTTAGAAGCATACTTTGATGATTGGACTATTTTTATCTTGTTGAAAAATCACATTGAATGTCTAAGGCTAATGTTGGATAAATGCAGGCAGTGCCAAATTTCTTTGAATATGAAGAAGTGCATATTATTCTCACCATTTGGTGTATTGTTAGGTCATATTGTATGCAAGCAAGGATTGCTGGTAGATCCATCCAAGATCACTATTATAGTTGATCTACCCCCTCCTACAACATTTAAATAACTGCTCATTGTGTTGGGCCACACAGGATACTACATAAAGTTCATTAAGGGCTATGCTCAGATTAAAGCACCCATGGAGAATCTGTTGAAAACGTATTTTCAATTTAGTTGGACCGACGAATGCCATCAGATCTTCGATACATTGAAACAAAAAATGGTTACTGCACCCATTCTAGTTTTCCCAGATTGGACCAAGGAGTTTCATGTGCATGTCGATGCATCATCCATTTCATTGGGAGATGTGTTAGCACAACCAAGAACAAGAGACATTGACCACCCATTATCCTTTTCTAGTAGGAATCTATCCACAGTTGAGATTAATTATACCACTGCTGAAAGAGAGGGAATAACCATGGTGTATGCATTGCAAAAATTTCGAAACTATTTGTTGGGAGGACACATTAAAATGTTTACTAATAACTCCATGCTGAAGTACCTAGGGAACAAGACAGTGTTGGGGGGAAGGATATGCAAATGGCTTCTATTGTTTCAAGAATATGATTTTGAGATCATAGTAAAACCAGGAAGAATGAACTAGGGTCCTGACCACTTGTCTAGGTTGGTACATGGAGAAGAGCCCACTAATCTATAAGATACACTACCAGATGCACAACCAATAGCCATTAGAAATATCTATGATCACTTCACAAAGATAGTCTAGTTCTTATCAACAGGAATGGCACCTAGTGAGTACACAATTCCATAGAATAAACAACTAGTAGTGCGCGTTGCAGATTTATCACTTATAGCTCGACATCTATACAAGATGGGACCATATGAGATATTGCAAAGATGCGTTATGGAGGCAGAATGACCGCTGATCCTCACATAATCTCATGACGACATTATAGGAGGACGTTATGTATGGAAAGCAACTGCGCAGAAGGTTCTTAGAGCTTGCCTTTGGTGGCCTACTTTACACAAAGATGCTAAAGACTATTCCAGAGGGTTGGGAAACCATTCAGAAGAGATGAAATGCCACTAGTACCGCAAATAAGCCTACAATCATTCAAAAAATGGGCCATTGACTTTTTTGGACCGATAAACCCACCAGGAAAGCACATAGGAGAAAGGTACATAATTACAACAACAGAATACTTGACTAGATGGGCCGAAGCAAGAACTGTAGTGCCACTACAACTACGTGCTTCATATTTGATGAAATCATAACCAGGTTTGGATGCCCAAAGATCCTTATAAGTGATCAAGGAACACATTTCATCAATAAGACAGTTGAAGCCTTGACTGAAAAATTTATAGTCCACCATCAAAAGAGCGCATCGTACCATCCTCAAGCAAATGGGATAGTTGAAGCATTCAACAAGATATTGGAGACAACACTAACCAATATTTTCTTTGTGAACATAGATGATTGGGATTTAAGAGTACTAGCAGTGTTATGGGCCTATAGAACCACTTGCAAGAAGCTAACAATGTAAGCCCCATTAAAGTTGGTATACGGTCTTGAAGTTGTTGTTCCAATGGAATATCTGGTACTAAGCCTGAGAATTGTTGCTTTTGTAGATATGGAGGACACTGGAGTTGTTCAAGAGAGTCTCGCACAATTGATCGAACTTGAGGAAGATCGATTCATTGTAGGATTCCATCAGCAAGTTTAGAAGGAAAGAGAGAAGGCCTACCATGATAGGCACATCAAGTAGAAGGCATTTAGACAAGGAGACCTAGTGTTGGTCTATGACAACAAGTTCATAAAACATCCTGGAAAGTTCATAATGCATTGGTTGGGACCATATGAGATCGCCTATGTCACAGAAGGAGGAGTTGTGTAGATGAAGACGTTAAAGGGAGAATGGAAGGAAGGATTAGTGAATGGAAGTCAGTTGAAGTTGTACTATGACAACAAATTCCCTTGCATCTCTTAGTGAAAACATGAAGAAAAGGGTCTAGGTACCAGGTGTAGTTGAAACTAGGTACCAGACACATAAAAGACGCACTACACAAGGAGGAATAGGAGGCATAACATAGAAACAAAAGGCTACACTGCATAGATTGGATTCAAAGTAAAATAGGAAGCTCAGATCTGAAGTGCCTTGGGACGAGTCATTGGTGAGTGTTAGGGGCCTGTTGGCCCTTGGTTATGGAAGTATGTGAATATCAAGGAAGAAAAAGGAGAATGCGAACTATGTGGAAGACACAGTGACTTTTATTGGGTCATGGTGAGAAAAAGAGCATAAAATATGGAGCAAAGCCCGAGGAAGAAAGTTGTTGGATGAGGATATCAGGGAGGACATGTCAGCAAGAGAAAAAATCCACCGTTGGATGCTTTAGAGCATTGTGCAAGAAGGAAGGAAAGACAGGCTGGAAAAGCCCAGAAAATATGGGTCAAGTTGACTTAGGGTTTTAGACACCTAGGTTTTTGGTATCTAGGGTTTTGGACACCTAGGTTTCAGCCTAAGGTTGTTGGTGAGCTATTATAATGTACAAATAGAGGTCTAAAGGGCCTAGGTTGGCTTGGTAATTTGGGTTGGTACGATAATATTGTATTTTGGTTGTTGGTATTGAGTTAGGTGAGAGAGGAGTATTGTGTGAGAGGGAAGTGCTGAGTATGAGAGCCTTATGGATTGTAAGATCTTCAACTAGATGTGAATATCAACCCTACAGCTGGGTGTGCAAGGAGGGGAGATAAAGAGGAGAGAAAGAGAGGAGAATAGAGAATATCTTCTATCTAAGAGAGCAGACAAGAACTGTATTCTTTAACCTAATATAATATAACACAGTTCTGTGGATGTAGCCCTAGAGAGAGGGTGAACCACATATATTTTGTGTTGTGTGTGATTGATCTTATTTCTCTGTCATTAAGTTACTGTGATTGCATTATTGTTTTAGATATGATAAGTAGGTGTACAAAATATATATAAGTTGATAAATGATATATGAATTCTATGTTGTTCTTGTATTGGATCCACTTGATATTCCCCTTGGTTGTAGACATATCTGTCCTGCAACTCCCTCATAACTGCTTCAGGTGAGACCGCATCTGCTTCACAGGTGTTGCTGAAAGGGCTTGTAGTTAGGGCTCGTTGGTGCGCTCTTGGAATCGAACCCTGGGTCTTATCCTGTGCCAACATACCTCTAGATTTTCTACCTTGGCATATATAGTGCTACAACTCTAAGTTTACTTACCCTGGGATGAAAATTTAATTGAGGGTTTTTAGTGCATATAGAACACCCATCAAATATGTCTTTTCATGGTCCTGTCAAGATCTGAAAACTTATGATACTCGTATCATTCAACACACTATCCCTTTTAAACCTGAAGTAAAACATTTCCAATAGAAGCTCCGGAGGTACAACCCATCCTTGGAGCCTCTCATGTGTTAGGGGTTAAAGAAACTATTAGATGCCAAAATTGTCTTTCACGTTAGACACTGCTCCTGTGTAGAAAATATGGTTCCTATAAGAAAACAATATGGGGAGATTCGCCTATGTGTAGATTTCATAAATCTCAACAGAGCTTCAAAGAAGGACAACTATCCAGTCCCACCAATGGAGAAACTCTTGCAAACCATGTTTGGCTCTGATATTTTCTCCCTACTAGACAATTTCTCAGGTTATTCAATGTAGAGGAAATGAAGTGGGGAACCTTCACTTATAAACGTATTCCCTTTGGGCTAGTCAATGCAGAAGGAACCTTCTAGAGGGACATGTGTTATCAATGAAATTTCGTCTGCAACATTGCATGAAAATGGTTTCAGGAATAAAACATCTCAAAACACCTATTAATTCACCTACAACACCAAATATGAATTTCCAAGAGGCAAAAGCTATATAGCTGGTCAAAAAATTGACATGCGCTAAAACACTAAAGCAAGCGTGCACACAGTGCATAGGACAAAAAAGCTCATAGAGCGCACAATGCGCCATATGCGCAAATGTGTACGAGAAAAGTCATGCACTCTTATGAAAAACACATTTATGGTTCTTGACAGCCCCTCAACCACTTATGGACCAGTTCCCAACTTGATTTGACCCTCAAATCCGAGATGAATCCGAATGGGGGGTTGGTCAAAGACCAAAGGGTTCCCTAAAGGTCCCCTTATTCACACTAAGAACCAGTTGGATATTTCCTCAAAGACATGCTATAAAAGGAGGCCAAAGAAGAGATCTCAAATAAAGGCTTCAAGAGCCCTCCCAAAGAGGAAGAGTGCATCCATCAGTCCTTCTTTCTCTACAGTGTTTTCCAACTAATATAGTTATCCATTGCTGGCATAATCATTAGTCATTTGGTTGATTGATTTTGGTTCAAATTTCCTTATGCATTTTATTTTTATTTCCTTGGTTATTTCTTTAATTGCTTCTAATTTAGTTGTTTGTTTATTTCATGTGCTTGGATTGTTTAATTCATACACTAACCTTTGTCTTGTCTAGTAGGCCCAACTAGACTTGTAAGTTCCCTTCTTTTTCTCATTGGATTGGCGAAAAGGACACAACGGATTAGAAACCATACTGGGGATAAGGTATAGATTTCCTCCCTATTTGTGTTGTTTGAGCACTTATTTTTGACCCATTTTCCTTGCAGGGATCATAACCAGGCTAGCCTTACCTGCCAAGAGAAAAGTTTGGAGTTGGAGGAGAATAATCCCACTTAAAATCCCCCCCTCCCCAACATGTATTAGAATGTGCATGAGTGTTCTAGCCCATAGATGCACATTTCGAGCATTGTGCGCCAACAACACTTCGTTTCTCTGCACATTCTGTGCACTATGTATAAAAATGTCTTCAGTTCTCTGGACATTGTGCGCCCACTGCGCCTCTGTTTGAACTGTAACCCACGCATCTGTCCATAATTCCAAAATTTTAATATTTTTTGTGATGATTTGAAGGCCCCTAGCCTTCAAAATCTTGTTGTTATGCAATTTGTAAATGCACCACACTTAGATTCCCTTCCCATATGAAGGGTTAGTCAAAACATAGGCACTTAGGGGGTTAAAAAGAACCATATTTCTCCTCTTTTTCTTTGGTTTCCACATGGATGGCTTGTTTTGATTGTAAAAGTTAAGTTGAGATTATTTACTATCACATATAAAAAACACTTGCATTGGGACCAAAAATCAAACTTTAATCATTGAGTATGCTCTTCTCTCGCACCATAGAGTGATCTTGAGAATTAGAAAATTGATCAAGGGGACATTTCATCTCCTTTAAAATCTTTAGGAGAGGACAAAGGCCCACTAGGGCTCCTCTTAGTTTCTTTTCAAAAAAATATTAAATTTGTAAGGGCCCATACATGCCCACATGTTGCAAAGTTAGGATATTTTTTGAAATAACTTTCTTAGTTTACATCACTAGGATAGTTTAAAGGTCAAAGTAACGGGCCCATACATTTTCACATGTTTACAATATAGGACAGTTTTTCAAATCTTTCTTAGAGTAAATCCCATTTGGGAGTTTAAAGGATTGGTAAGGACCCATATGTCCACATGCTATTTCTTTAGGGACTTTACAAATTCTGCAAGGTTGTACCAATGGCATCTAGTAAGATAGGTAATCAAGATTTGTAAGGACCATATGAAGTCCACATGTTGTAAATCGACATCTAAATTATTAAACGTTTGGCACATTTTATCACTTTCTCACACACAAAGTCACTCCTCACTCACATAATTTCATCTTGAATTGTGGAGGTTGAAGAAGGTTTTCTCCAAAGGAATTATGAAATGTCCCACTATTTCTTGAAGAAATTATCCACACCCACTTAATTCAAACAAGTTTGGTTCCCACCCCCAATCTCTCAACCAACCAGATCTAAATTTTTTCTAAAAACTTACTAATATTTCCTCCATAGGAGGTTCCAAAAGAACTTTTTTAGTCTAGGTAGGATCTCGGGAGTAGGCATACAAATAATCCCCCATGGTTCTCACATATTCAAACATTATATTTTGACAAATAGGGAACTTCAAAATCCTCCAAGTCAAGTGTTCCTAAAACCATAAGGCAAAGAGATACCCATGAAGGGTCAAAGGCTAAGTTCCAGTTGTTCTATGTGTCCCCCCTTGAGTCACCCAAATCTTGGAAGGGATCCATCTCGTGGCCCATTTCTAAGGCCAAAAATCTAAATGCCGCACTTTGACCGATGCACCTAGTGACCAATTTTAGGACATCTACCCAGGTGGAAATTGTGGGCTGCAATTGCACCTTGATCAGATTTTCTGTGGATATTGGAAAATATCGCCAGCTCTTTTGGGATATGCACCCTCTACCCCTCATTATAATTGATTGTTTCATCCTTCACTAGTTTCTCTTCTGGTGGCTTCAGACCTAACTGTTGAGTGATATTTGAAGGTCCATGTAGTATACCTAGGGAGGTAATATGGGGTACCTAGGGAGGTACCCAATTGGAACGTGGTTATGTATTATTAGTGGAAGTCATTTAATATATGAGAATGTGGTCATTCAATGTAAGATGAACTAGGTCCACTATATTAATAAAGACCCACTATGGTCGTTGGATGTAATAAATGAGAGAAGGATCTCTAGAATGTTCCTAGAAGATAGAGAGAGCTATATAAATAAGTGTAAGCAATGTAATGAAGCATAGTGAAGAATATTGTGATTGTACAAGCAAGGATTGCTTGAGGAGTGCATTCCTTCCTTAAGGAATAATACATGGTGTTACCCTACCTCAAGGGTTTTCTTCTAATAAAGTGTGGTTTCTTCTATCTTGCTTTGTGGATATATTGTGTATTCATTATTTGTGGTGATTATATTTGTATATCTATTTAGGATCTTAACAATTGGTATCAGAGCACTTTCCTTGGTAGACATTGTGGGCAAATATTTTCTATTTTTGCAGATTTTGTTTTTCGGAGAAGAAAAAAGAGGGCCGCGACATTCCAGAAATTTTTGGTATATTTATGTGAAAAATTTGCAAAAAAAGGTTGTATATATGAGTTCCTCTCAGAAAAACACCCAAGTTAAAAAAGAAAATCGTCTGAAACGGAGTCCGGGAAGTCAAGATATTGAAGTTTTAAAATCTGCAATTTTCAGGGTTTTTTCTGCGGACGGCGGTGCGATTTTTATTTTTATTTTTGTACAGCTGGAGGCTGAATTTTTCCAAACAAATTATAGATCTGAGTTCCTCTCACAATTTAAACCAATTTAAAAAAAAAACATCAGCCGAAATAGAGTTCGGGAAGTGAAGTTATGAGCATTTTAAATTCAAAAGTTTTTCAGGGTTTTTGAGAAAATGTCGTGATTTTCTACAGTAAGTTATTGTCCTATTTTTTGGTTTTTTATGTGATGGTTGTGGGAAAAAAGAGTTAATAGGGTGATCATATGACTATTTCCTCTAAAACCTTTAAGGGAATTCTTGAAGAATTCAAATCCAAATTGTATGACACATTGGATGCTAGATTGCATGACCTTGCAAATGGCCTCAATGATAGTTTCCGTAGTATTCAAGATTCATTGGATAACATGCAACAAATATTTCTTATGGCGGATATCAGGGATGAATATAATCAATAAATATATGCTTGGTATGATTTTGAGGCTGATTGTAATGATTGGTATATGGATAGTTTTCATTTCTGGGATGACAACCACTTTCATATTTTATTTGATGACTCTAATCCACCTTCTGTAGAGAGAATCCATGTGACAAATCGAGAGCCAATGATTATTACCAGTGTCCATTCTATATATTCTACAATGGTATTATTCCTTCCAGATTATGCTACGACCATTTTCCACTATGTGGATGGATTTTCTTATTTGGATCCACATGATAGGTGTCAGTCTTTGGAGCATCATTTTGAGTTCGTTATTGGGTTCCAAAATCTTCCATGGGGAGTTCACATGAGCACTTGGAAATGGGACCCGATCTTACAATGATGGTTGGACTACTTGATCATGGTGTCTTTCCTTTATACATGGGACCTTGGTTCTCCAGTCTTCTTCAGCATTATGGTCCACAATTATCCATGGGACCCTGGTATATGGTTGTACATCAAGCGTTGAGGACAATGCTTTCATAAGGGGGATGGAATGTAAGGTATCTAGAGAGGTAGTCAGGGGGGAAGAGGGCCCATAGTGATAATAGTGGAGCTCATTCAATGTAAGGTGGACTAGGTCCACTATATTATTAAATAAGGCCCGCTATGGTAGTTAGATATAATAAATGGGTAATTAAATATAATAAATCTAAAAGGACTTCTTAGAAGGTTCTACTTCTAGAAGATTCCTCCTCTAGAATTTTCTTAGGTGATGGTAGCACTATATAAAGGGGTTCAAGCAATGTAATGAGACATGAAGAGAAATATTGTATTTGGAGCGGTAGCTCAATAAGAGGATGCCGCCTTGAAGAGACAAGTGAACAGGAGAGGATCCTTTCCATAATAGGATCCATTGTACGGTGTTGCCCTACCTCAAGGGTTTTGGATATTTCTTATGTTCATTGTTATGGTGAATGGTTTATGGTTTTTTCTTGGTTATTTCTAAAGTATATTTTCAGATCTGGTTTAGGTACTTAACAATTGGTATCAGAGCACTTTCCTTGGTAGGCATTGTGGGCAAATATTTTTATTTTTGCATATTTTGTTTTTCGGAGAAGAAAAAAGAGGGCTGCGACATTCCAAAAATGTTCGGTAGATTTCTGTGCAAAATTTGCAAAAACAGGTTGTAGAAATGAGTTCCTCTCAGAAAAACACCCAAGTTACAAAAATTTTTTGTCTAAGTTTTGTCTCTATTTCTTGTGTTCAATATTTTTTATCGTAACTTATTGTTGTATTTTTTGGGGTTTTTCATAGCAAGATGTATTTTATAGGGAAATGTGATGGCCCTAGTATTGAAGAATTCATTAATGAAAGAAATTCATCATGGGAATAGAATTGGACCCATTGGATAGATCTCAAATTGCAAGGTGATGCTGCCATTTGGTGGAAATCGCTTGATTATAAAGAGATGATGACACTCTCCAATGGAGAATTTGAAAAAATATTGTTAGACAAGTGGTCTCATGGAGAAAATAAGGATACATAGAGAACCAAGAGTTTATTTTCATGTGAAAAATCTATATTATAGGTTCATGGTTGTATTCATAAAGAAAACATCATTGTTTCTATTAACCCTAGTTGCATGCATAATTTTATCAATGTCCATTTGGTTAATAGATTGCAAGTTCCAATAAAGAATATTCAAATCACAAAGGTTGAGGGTGAAAATGTTCAAATTTTTAAAGATTTGAAGATTACCATGGATAAATATGTGCTGCATTTAGATTTTTATGCTATGGATATGGATGAAGTGGATATTGTTTTGGGATATCCTTGGATAGAATCAATGGGTACCATTAATATTAATGTGAAAAAGAAGTTTTTGAAGTTGTGGTACAAGAAAAACAAAATCACATTGCAGGATGTGTCTCTTAGTCAGAAAGATGGGCCCATGGAAGCTACAAAAGAAGTTATTGTTGAGTCTAAAGTTGAATCAGAGGCAGATTCTATAGAAGGAGATGAATCAAAACTATAGGAAGGGCATAATCAAGAACCTAAAGAGGTCATTGAATCAAAGGCACAAAGTGTTGCAGATTTGAAGAAAAAAGAGCAGATACCTACAGTTGTTGTTTATCACCATCCACATCATATAGAGACACAACAGTCATCAAGGGAAGGGCATGTTCATCAACAAATTTATGCACCAGTAGGGCACCAGAAAGGAAACCGATCAAGTTCTGCATGTAGAACTACTAGCACTACAGGAGGAGCTCAGGCTACAAAAAAAATTCCAAGGCAACCCCGAGATGATGCAGAGTAAGATCAAGGTGGCAAGGCAATAGATGGACATTATGTTTGACTTCCATCGGGATGGATGGATTGTCATACTTGGTACCGGTTGGCTACATTTCCTAGCCAATCATATTGTATGGTTTCTTCTGATGTTTCGAGGATGAAACATGTGAAGGGGGATGGAATGTAGTATACCTAGGGAGGTAATATGGGGTACCTAGGGAGGTACCGAATTGGAATGTGGTTATGTATTATTAGTGGAAGTCATTTAATATATGAGAATGTGGTCATTCAATGTAAGATGAATGAGGTCCACTATATTAATAAAGACCCACTATGGTAGTTGGATGTAATAAATGAGAGAAGGCTCTCTAGAATGTTCCTAGGAGATAGAGAGAGCTATATAAAGAAGTGTAAGCAATGTAATGAATAATAGTGAAGAATATTGTGATTGTACAACCAAGGATTGCTTAAGGAGTGCACTCCTTCCTTAAGGAATAATACATGGTGTTACCCTACCTCAAGGGTTTTGTCTCTATTTCTTATGTTCAATATTGTGGTGAATGGTTTGGATTATTCTTGTTGAAATTCTTGGTTATTTTGAGATTTATCTTCTGATATGGTATAGGTACTTAACAATCTAGTTCTATTTGAGAGGAAGGACATTACATCTTTATAGGAAATGAGAATTTGTTCTCCCACATGGAAAAAATCCACCTACCCACATGTATGCTTATTTTCATTTGATTTATGTATGATGCTCATTTGATTACATGCGATTGTGAGATATATTGTGAAGGTCCAAATTATACAAGTCTCTTGTTCATTTATCTATCTCATCACTGCTTGCAAACATTCACTTTCCTATTCGGACATCATATGGAATCCACATAATCTTTTTCATTACAGACGCTTGCAAAATCTCCCTCCTATCCTAGGAGGAGTTCCTAGTCTTTCCAACTCACCGTCTCAACCGTATGACACCCCTGTGAGTGCCACTATTTTAGGATCATCTTTGATTGGTTCCACCTTACTTAGGTCCACTTCTCAAGGCCATCCATCCACTAGCTCTCCTTCACACAGAGGTGGAGGGAAAACATCTTCCCAAGGTAGAAGTACAACCCCACCAAACACCCCCCAAGGGTACGTTCCACTACCTTCTTAGACCATGGCTGAAACTAATCCTCCACCGCCACCCCACATGCCATATTTGGTGTCCCTCAACATACCTGATTTGAGTAAACTCATGAGTGAACCTATATTCCATGACCCCACATGGCCCAATATGCCTACCAAAATACCTTCAGACATTCCTAAGTTTGAAGGAAAATCGGGGATAGATCCTACTAGCCATGTCATGACCTTCCACTTATGGTTCTCTTCAAACAAAATCATGGACAACTCCAGCTTTTTAATTTTATTTCAGCACACACTCATAGGTCCGTTAGCCAAATGGTATGTGGATGAAAAATTAGAGTCCCATGTGACTTTTCAATCCTTGGCCAAAACAATTTTGACCTTATTTCAACTATCAGTTCTTTATGAAAATGGTCTAGAACTGCTCTCTAAGTTTAAACAAACCTCAGCCACACATATCGCCGACCACATTCATGAATGGTGTCGACAATGTAGTTTAAGCAAAGTAGAAACCACCCAAGAATAACATCTTGATTGGTTTCTGCGATCACTCACCTCTATCCTTGCCAAAGATGTGGCCTCCACCTTCCCCCAAACTGAAGAGGAAGCCATCAACAAGGCTCAACAATATGACCTCATTTATTCCCATTCAATTTACTTATATAGAGTGATACCTGACACCCCAAGACCTATACCTTTCAGCTAGGACAAACCTAGGATGTATCATGCGATGGATGGATTGATTGGTACCACAACATACCATAATCCATACATCCAACCACCACCTATGTATGACACACCCCAATATCCGTCGATGTATGGACGACCCCCTTATTACCCTCCTCTCCCTTATCAACAACCATATCTTGTGGCCCCCACTCCACCCATGAGTGGACCCTTGTCGACACCCATGATGCGCTCGACCTCTCAACCAAGTTTCGGTACCCCCTCTACCTCAACTTATAACCTGGGCACTAGTGAAAACACTACACCTTCCTATGCACCCTACAGATTGTTGCCACAAAATAATCCATATTTTCCACTTCTTGGTCCTCCACAACCCATTTCTCCTCCACAAGGACAACCACATGGTGGGTTTAACTTTTCTCAACCCTCTCCCATTGATAAATTTCAAAATTTTGAACAACTGAATATCGAAAATCTGGCCCATTAGCCGAATAACACCAAAAAGAAAGAAAAAAAATGAAACAATAATAACACAGGACCAGGGGGCAATAACCCCCAACAAAACCAACCTGCTAGGGGAAACCAAAACCAGGGTAACCAGAACCCCCAAGGGGACAATAACAACAAACACCAAGGGAGGACCAACAACAAAAATATTCAAATGAATTTCCCTTCTACTCTTTGCAGTGAGCATGGCCATTATACTCACAATTGCCCCCAAATTTTCGACTTCAAGCGGATGAAAGATTCCATGAACACACCACGTTCTTTAGTGTCACCTGCCCCTCTGGAGGCCCCACAAAAATATTTGCAACAACCACCCCTGGTTTTTTTGCAAAACCCTATTCCACCCCAAGGTGTGATGAATACCTAATAGGAGATGCATCCTACCCCACCATAGATGGGACAATATCAAAACCCTGGAAATCCAGTAAATCACAATATCCTTGTAACTAGCAAAGAAAAAATTCTTCTGCAAACACACAGTCATCAATACAACACACCATATGAATCTACTCCCACCACTTCAGAATCATTTCCAACTATAGCCGGACAACACTTGATGATTCCACGCCCTAACACTGAACCTGTCTTTTGTATCCATCACATCTCATTATGACAGAATGTCAACAACCCTCAGGCTAGGGAGACACACAATTATAGTTTGGTCGATGACTTGGTGCAATCTCTTACAACCATGTCAGTATTGGAGGTCCTCCAAACCTGTTCAAATCAATGAAAATATTTACTTTTCTCCATGGGGGAAGTCAACCCAGCTGATACTAGACTCATCACATTTGATCTAGATTGTGGGGAACCTCGTCTCCCCTCTTTGGTGTCTTTTCAAATACGAGTTAATATTCGAAACATCACAGTTAATCAATGTATCATTGATGAAAGTCCATCCACATGCATCATCTCCAAAATTGTATGCTTAAACTTGGCTCCCCTAGGATAATACCATCTGCCATCACTTTAAGAGCCTATGATGGTCGGCCATCCTCTTCTAAAGGGATATTTCAAAATTTCCTCGTTGAACTCGGGGGAAAAACCATCCTTATTGACATTGAGGTTATCGATGCCCCGCTCGATTACAATATCTTGTTTGAATATAGATACATGTATGCTATGAAGGTTGTGGCCTCTTCTGTGTTTCGAATGATGATGTTCCCCCACAACAGGAAGATCATCACCATTGACCAATTTTCACATTACGAGCATAACAGATCCTCCAACATCGATAACATCTTACCTCTCATCTGCACTAGTTATGACACATACCCACTCATGGATATGGGCTCTAGAATTTTCAAAGACCCATCCTTACTGGGGGAATACCATGGAGAACCTCTTCTCATTCACTGCTCAACACAAGTGTGTGTCATATCTTCCAATAGAACTGAAACTAGAGATACCATTCCTCCCACAAAGGCTTCTCCACTCCCTGATGCCCCACTAGTTGAAGAAATTCTACCTCAGGAATCCCCTAAGAACCCTATGACACCACTTATCCCCAACTTCACCCTCCCTAGAGGTCAAATCCTGGTTTTGGAGGCAATTCCCCAAGCCATCACTCAAATCCCCTTCTTCTACCCCCCACTGGGCATTACAAGCTTTTCAGGTAGCCGCAATGCTTACCCTTACCAACATGGTGCTTTCCATTCCAGTATGGTATCTACACCCACCCGCGATGGTTACTCAACCATACCTCCCTCCCCAATCAGGGGGAATCCTGATGCAGATTCTAGTACTAACCTCAACCACACCACCCTCACCCCTAGTCAACAACACCACTGCTATGGCTAGGGGTAGGCGGAAGAAGAAAGATCCCACAACACCACTTCCTCCCTAAGTTCAACCTCCTTGTGCACTATGTGAAAGAGAGGGACACCCAACTAATCAATGTCCTTCTCTTCCTGAGTTATGCAATCTAATCCAAATCCCTTGAGAAACCACATCACTTAGTGATTCATCAAGCACACCTAGTACTACCATAGCTTCCCCTACTATAGGCAATAAATGGATGGGAACCAAATTCACTTGTGCCATCTATTCATAGTATGGACACTACACTCATTATTTCCCTGTAGAAATTTCGATACAAATTAATGTATTCCTGCGACTCTCCTGATCTAACAATTTCTGCCACTTTTTAAATACAAAATATCTTCTACTATTATTATTGCAGAAGCAATTAAAGCACGATCACAACCACAATGCACAAAGTGAAATATCAATAACACACAACAAAGAAGTTTTACCGGGAAAGCGTAAAGCTAAAAACCCCACTATCATATATTATGTATATCATGAATCATGAAACAATCTCATACAAAACTCTAATCCAAGAGCTCTTAGTACAACACAATCATCTCACACTGTCATACACAAATTATCAAATACCTATGCCAATTTCCGTGTCCAGACAGCCTGCCTCCTCTGCACAATATTTGCAATCTGAATTCTCTCAATGAATCGAATGAATACAATTGCCTCATTTTCACATGCTCATAAGCATATTCACTGCATGTGTGAACAAATCACAAATGATAGCCAAACTGTCTCTTTCACCTATTATCTCAACTGGATCTCCATTGGAACTAACATGCATCTAGTTAACTGTGGTGAATATTCAGTTGCAT
>SNQJ01S0061447.1:27341-41839 GCA_010110895.2 Picea sitchensis | reverse complement strand
TTCATTATTAATAATTATTATTTATTAATTATTATGTTATGAATATCTATGATATATGTATATTTATGTTCATAACAGAGACCCCCTTTCCCTTGGCCATGCAACCAAGAGTCACTTCCCTGGCGTGGTAACCAGCTGGTGGCAATTTCATACTGCTAGATACCCATGGACCTAATAGGCTGGCTCGTGATGAGACCCCTTATCCTCTGGTTAGGTCTTATTTTATTATTTTTTAGGGTCCCTCTTGTTTCTTGCTAAGAATCCTTTTATTTCTTTCTCGGGGATCCCTGGGCGAAGCATCTCGAGGTTTTATTCTTAGGATTTTATCTTTTACTAGCTTGCTTTTACCTTCTGAGCCTTTAGCCCCTTCTTCCCACGAGATAAGGTGCAGTCCTAAAAAATAGGTCAACCCAGTGCCTGAACAAGTGGAACAAGATCGGGATAAGTGAGTGGGAAACAAGATGGAAAAAGGTGGATCTATGAAGGGAGTGGAAGATGGCTTCTCAGAAAATCCCCCTAGTGACTAACTGAAACCTACAGACAGAGGCTTGCTAGGGCATCCTGTCAATCCCCCCAAACACGGTCAAGTGGGCAAGTGTAAGATCCAAGCAATTGTTATAAATAAAAGGGATCAGATGCACATATTCAAAGGGTTTGATGATCAAAGTGACACATACCATGATATCTTGACCAATTACCTCATGGAGAAAGAACCATTTCTGACACAGGACCAAGCTGATGGTGATGGATGTTGTTGTTGCTGAAGATGAAGATGTTGGAAGAAAGAAAAGGTGGGCCCTCCAGGGACATGCTAAAGTCAATCCTTCTTTCAGTACTCCATGTCTAGGACCTATGGGCCTTGAGACATGATCTCCTAGTTATCCTTGAAAGTCGGGGATAACATGGTCGAATCAATTAAGTTATGTGAAGCACCCCCATTAATGAGAATTGAAACTTTATGCCCCTGTAACACCCCTCCCATCCTGAAGGTGTTGAATTTGGGTACCCCACTGATGGATGCCAGTGTTACTTTCTCATCTATTGTAAGGTTGTGACTTGCATCTTCTTCTTCTACATTTTCAGTGGGATCTTCCTCCCATGTTCTGTAGGTGGTTGAAACCTTCATCTTCCTCATGATCAGAAATCACTTCAATGTAGTGTGCCTTGCCTTTGCCCATGCACTTGTGTGTTGGATCCCAAGGTTCTTTGCAGGTATAACACAACTGCTTCCTCCTCAATTCCCTCCTAACGATCTCATCCATTCTACCCCTTCCTATGTCAAACCCCCTTTGGTCTCTCCCCCCCTTGGTTCATGGCGGGACTTTGGTCTCTTCCCCCTGTGTTTAGAGGAGGTATAGGGGTAAATCTAGTCCTTGTTGATGATGCCAAGTCTCTTGTCTTCCATATAGCATCCTGTAAGTTGGTAGGCTTAAAATCTTTTACCCAACCCCTTAAAGGTTCCATCAACCTCTTTGTGAAGAGCATCATAAGTCTCGCTTGAGACACATCCTGCACCATAACTGTTATCCTCTGAAACTCCTCTATATATACCTTCGGTGACCCTGTCTGCCTGAGTTGGGTGAGTTCCCTGAAATATAGCTCTGGATCCCTCGGGTCAAATATGTCAATAAGCCTCTATTGATATTTGGTTTCTTGCTAGTGAGCCCATGCACTTGGGGGCTTTGAGGGTTTTGACCTAACAAACCCTAGAGATAAACTCGGTGGTGAAAGATCCCACCTATCTTGATCCAAGCTTGGTCACAGAGGTGAAAGATTCCTCCCCCAGCATTCTACATCAAATCTACACAGTTACAGGTGGTTTCTACATCAGTCACAGGTTCAGAGAGAGCTAGGGCGCAACACTTGGGGCTTCCCAGCAGGAGGGTGCACCACCTTGAGGAGAATAGCTCGATCTAGGCAGAGGAGAAGGATTTTGAGGAAAAGGACTTCTGGGTATTCTTTGTAGGGCCTAGGGCGCCTTTCCTAGCCCTTTCTGAAGAAGGTTTCTCTATCGGATTATTTCTTGAAATTTGGCACAAGTTGGAGAGCAGGAGGCCGCATTGTAGATTGAGGATTTAGTCATTTGGTTGGTCAAATCTTCATCATTCAGCGTGAGACTTTATCAGGGGGTTTCTAATGGCCCAATCTACAATTTGGCATCTTTCTTAGAGGGTTTGGAGGCCAAATTCTTGGTCTTCTACAACCAAGAGGGCGTACTGCAGAGAAAGGATTTAGTCATATGGGGGGTCAGATATCCATCATTCAACCCGAGACTCTACTAGGGGGTTTCCAGTGGCCCGATCTACAGTTTAGCATCACTCATAGAGGGTTTGGAGGCCATCTTCATAGAGGTCAAATTTTTGGTCTTATACAGCCAAGAGGGGTGCATTATGCAGAGAGATGACATCACATGGAAACTAGGGATTGAGTTGGATCATCTGGGTTCTTTGATCTACAGTTTGGAGAGTCTTTTGGAAGCCTAGATCTTCATCTACCTTGTATCTCAGAGGCTTTTTCAAGCCATATACTCTATATTCATAGATGTATTCCAAATCTGCACTATTTTTTATGAGTTAAGAGATCTATTATTAATAAATCAGATCTGAGGTATTTATGGTTATTACTTATGTTGTTGATCTTGTATCTTTTTCAACATACTCTATTGTTGGATTGCTATCATTTACTTGTTGCAAACACATAAAGAACAACCTTTATAACCCTTAGTGTAACTCATGAGACTTAAGTTTGCAAAGTGTTTGACGAAATGCCACAACCATAAAACATATAAAAGTCAATGAAAATGAAATGAAAATGAAATGTTCTTGGCATCTTGGCTTGGGAACGTTACAAGCATCCTCTCCCAACTTGTTTTCACCATCAAATGTTTGTGGATTAATCTTTTGAAGCTCTCATTAAAAATGCTTTTTATAATATCTTCTGCTTTGATATCTTACTAATGATACTTTGGGATACTTTGTGATTCTTCCTATGCATATGGCTTCCTAGCTAAATGTGTTGGTGAGTAATGATGCCTTTGAGTTCTGGCAGCACTTCTTGCATGCATGGATCTTCCATGGTTTTTTCTTCTTGAGTGGACTCTGCCTTCTTCCTCATACTTTGAAACTGATCCATTCTTCATTTCCTTTTGCAATTAATTTAAGCTCTATATTAGCAAAGTGTTTAGTTGATTGTTCTTCTCTTGGGATTTTAACATCCTCTCATTAACAACTCTACATCTTTGCACCTCCTTCTTCAAACTCCTCATAGTTTCTATCATAGAAGAAAAAATTGGAATTGACAAAAAATCGGCAAGGGTTTGGAGAACATCTTCTTGGAAAAAATCAACGAAAAAATCGGAAAACCTCAGAAAACATTAAAAAATACATAATTTATTCAATTTTTTTTCAAAATTTTAAACAATTTTGAATATATAAAGTAACAACAACATCATATAAACACATAGGCACATAAATATGGAGAAAGAACTAATATATATGATATAGTGGATGCCAAATAAAAACCGATACATCAAAGTTATTACTGAAAGTCTAAAACCAATACAAAATGACATCAATGATCACATATATAAATGTGTATGTCCCATAACTAGCAACTAGCTATATGATATCAAATTATCAATTCCCTCTCCCCCTTTTACAGGAAATAATCAGGGGTTGTTTTCCAGGCCTTGACCTAGAGGTAGAAGGTCATGGTCGTGCATCAATGGTGGATGGAGGACTAGCTACTCCAATCTGTGAGGAAAGTGGTGTTCCACTTTCAACTAGCTCATCATCCTCCATGGTGTGTGGATGAAGCTCCTCCTTGTCCTCCTGCTGTTGGTCTCGGTCCCCTTCCTCTAACTATACAGGTGCCTCATCCAAGAGAGGCACCTCAACCTCCCGATTTTTTCCCAAATTTTTCAAAAAATCGCAATATTTTAAAGCCTCAAAAATTCGCGATTTTGGCGATTTTTGCCGATTAATCGACGATTTTTTCTACTATGGTTTCTACAAAATCTAATGGATCCATTCTCTCTCTATGCCCATTAGACTTTGTCTCTTCTACATTGATATTCAAGCCTCTAATTTGTTCTTCATGGATCCAAGGTATTTATCCATCTTCGGTGCCTCCTCTTCATTAATATTCTTTGATTATGTTCTTTAATAGTACTTATTGTAGCTTTAACTGTACAATAAGTATGCATACCAATAAAACTATTAGATACATCTCAATTCCAGGTCTATAGCATTTTCTTTCAAATGTTGGTAAATATGCACTTTCTCAGTTTTATGAAATAAAGGATATTTCCCTCTTTCTTCTCAAATTCTCAAGAATTTTGAAGGACTTATCCAAAATACGAGCCACTAAATTTATTTCCCTTTGAAATATCTTTTTAATGTCTACACCCTTACCCAATTTGGATTTCTAAGCTAGAAGTTATGGCTTTCTGAAGTTATTGTTTTTCTTTTCTCTACTCAATGGACATATGAACACCATAAAGTTTATAGGCACGACTTCTCTAATTTGACCTCCAATTGAATTATTTTTCTTCTCTGAGGAACTTTAACCCCATTTCCTTCCAAGTTTGATGTCATTATGGCCAATTTAACTCATGTCCTTTGAAATGGGACATTTTCACCAATTTCGCAATCTTGTCCCAATTTTTACACAAAGCTAAACTTTGTATTTTTATAAATTTTCTCAACAATTCAATTCAATCTTATTCTCTATCAAGAGATACCATTCGATCATTTTAAAACTAGGAATTATCAATTATGACTATATACAAGTCTTCTTCCTCATGGACATTTCATCAAACAATTAGCCTACAAACTACATTTTTACTCAATTTGCCATTGAGTTGAACTCTAAAATCCATGAATTACACCAATTATACTTCTTTAACCTATCCACCTACAAACTACATTTTTACTCAATTTGCCATTGAGTTGAACTCTAAAATCCATGAATTACACCAATTATACTTCTTTAACCTATCCATGTACTCTTAACAATATTCCAATTTGAGAATTAGAGCCAATTGCAGGCATTCACACATTTTCCCAAATTCTTCTCATGGAGACATTTTGTCAAACACTTCATGCACAACTGTAATTTATTCATATACAATGTATTTGTTGGTCCATGTAGCCCCAATGTTGTAACCAAGAGCTTTGTTACCACTTTGTAAGATACCCAATACACTTTGTGCTCTATTGAGGATATGGGGTACCTCTTGAAAGCACCAAATTTCACTCAAATTTGTTTTTTTGACATCTTATCTCTTATTTACTTGTTATGATGCCTTTCCTGACTTCCTGGCTATTCATGTTAATTAACAGATGCAAGAACTGTAAAGCAAGCTTATGCAAACATAATGAGACCATTCAGTGGACAATGACACCATAATTTATTGATGCAAACTTAAACATGAAAATAGAACAAAACAAACTAGAAACTAATTCAATTCATAATATAAACCATAATAATTCAACAATTACACAAGTAAATCAAGAAAACTTATCTATCTGGAAGTGATCCACCAATTGGCTATAAAAGAAGGATGTTCTACCCAACCAGAGGCTCCCTTTTGCACTTAATCTCTCTGCAACAAAGGCCCTTTATGAGTTGAGGCTATGAATCCACAAGGGTGAATTTATATATGGTTGGTTCTAACTTTCTTCACATCGATCAATTTTCATGTTCATAGTCAATTTTCCACCTACAACAATCCCAATCCATAGCCCTCTTTCCCCATTAGCCTACATAAGCCAAGAAATGGGATCCCCTTCTTTGCTAAGAAGTCCCTCAAGCTATCCCACTTCCCTCCAGGGCTCCAACATAGGTTGGCCATGAAATCTCTGTTAGAATTTTACGGGCAAACTAAAAACATAAATATCTTTTAATTTTATTTACTACGGTAGTTTTGGATCAACAATATATTCAAAAATTCTGATGTAAACCAATAACAAAAATAATACAATGGATCTGAACATTACCTTAATAAAAACAAAGAACAGATCTGAAGATTACCTGAATAAAAACAAAGAACAGATCTGAACATTACCTTAGCTAAAACAAAGAACATATTTACGTGATGTGTTTGTTGTTGTCCTCTTTTTTGTATGCTTAGAAAAGTCTTTAAGGGTCATGGATCAAACCCTCAGGGTTAGATATCATCATGATCTTGTGAATGGTTTTTCCAAGAAGAACTTTAGGTAGATATTAGAAAACCAATCAGCATACCACTCATCGAGTGCATGGCTGAAATAAAGACATCATTGTCCAATCTAGAGCCTGAAAAGAGGCCACTAACAACCCCAACAAATTTTGTCCAAGAATATAGGACTGCTATAGCAATAGTCAAAAATTAGGTAGCAATTTTAGGGTTGCCTCAACAAACCCTGATTAGGGTATTAAAGGTTGTAAAGTAGAGCAACTTACAGGTGGCACTAGAACTGAGGCAATGACATCATAAGGGTGGAAACAATCAGTAAAGAGATAACGACAAGCTAAAAGGGAGGAGAGGAGGGGGCTGCAACCTATACCCAACAAAGGACTTCTCCAAAACAAGGGCTGCATCATTGTACCAGCAAGAGAATTCAACCAAGGAGAGAGCCGCACTCTATACTAGCAAGAGAAACCAAATAGGAGAGAGTCGCACCCTTTACCAAACTGAAACAAGGAGTTGCAACAAAAATTAGACCAAGGGAAAGTTTGGAGGAAGAATGATGAGTGAGAGAGTGAGGGGAGAGGTCTCCTTTTATAGTTTAGGTGGATAGGTTAGGGATTGCAAATTAGCCCTAATTTTAGGGTTAGATTAAAACCCAACAATTAAACAAATTAAATAATTAATATTTTAATCATAAAACATTAATTAGAAAGTCAACAAGTCAAGGTGGATAGCTAATACCAAAACCACATAAACATGAAGAAGGACGTGGCTCAAGCAAGGGGATACAACAGTAACACGACAAATTCAAAGGGGGGTTCTTCTTCAATGAAAAAATATCCACATAAGTCTCATGATGACTTATAAGATTTTATCATCCCAACATAAGAGGAAGGTCAATGATGTGATCATGTCCTTCTTCTTAACTACTCCTAGGTCTCATAGACCATCCCGAGAGAGAAGAAGATCACACATCATCTCGTCTTGGTACTTTACCAAGAACTGCTTAGTATCAAACGGGGATACCCAGAACGAAACTAGGGGCCCTAGATCACAACTAGGGTCTTATCCACCAAGGTACACAACTAAGGATCAATCGAAGCACCAAGAAAGAATTCCCTGGAACACATCTAAGGGCCCTAGAACACATCTAGGGACTTATACAATCAAATTGCTTGGTCCTTGACCAAGAACCCTAGCAATACACTGTGGTCCCTCACTAGGGTCTTTTTCCATGGCTCTAATTGCTTGGTCCCAGACCAAGAACCCCAGGAGTGTACTAGGGGCCCTAGATCTCAGCTAGGGTCTTTACCATCCTCCTGGAGAATGGCTCTTGTAGTGTCTTAGTTTTAACACTCCCTCTCAACAAGAGAGGCATTCTCAGCAACACCAAGTTTGTCTCGAAAGTACACAAACTTGGGCAACGACAGGGGCTTGGTCAAAATATCTGTAGTTTGTTTCACCTTTGGAACATACTGAATACTGAGAATTTTCTTCTGCACCATGTTTCGAACATAGTGATATTTCATCTTAATGTGTTTCAATATGTCATGAAATACAGGATTCTCGGAGAGCTTTATACAACTCTGGTTATGACAGTGAATTATTGTGGGTTCCAGCTCAACACTGAACAAATCTGAGAGTAGCTTTTTGAGCCACACTGCTTCTCTACTCGGAGCACTTGCAACAATGTACTCTGCCTCTGTAGTGCTTTGGGTCGTGCTTAACAAATATGAGAGTAGCTTTCTGAGCCACACTGCTTCTCTACTCGAAGCACTTGCAACAATGTACTCTACCTCTGCACTGCTCTAGGCCATGGAGCCCTGCTTCCTGCGGGACTAGGAGATCATAGTTGAACCCAAACTGAAACAATATTCGGAAGTACTCTTCCTATCCACTGTATTGTCCATCCAATATAAATCTTTATAGCCATGAAGAATTACACCTCCACCGGAAGTGTATCTGAGCCCATAGGCTATAGTCCCTCAGACATATCTAATAATATGCTTAGCAGCAACCATATGAATGTGTTTCGGTTCACACATGAAATCGCTGAGGGAATTCACTATGTAACAAATGTTTGGTCTGGTGTGTACTAGATACATCAAGGACCCAATAATGTAACGATATTATGGTAGGATCTTCTGGATCCGAACCTGTAGCTTTATCATGTAACTTCTTCAGGTTAGAAATCATAGGTGTGGTCATGGAACTACAGTTCAACATCCCAAATCTGCGAAGCACATCAACTGCATACCTACTTTGTGAGAGAAAGATATCACCTAGTTTCTGCCACACCTCGAAGCCAAGAAAAAATGAATAAGACCTAAGTCCTTCATTTCAAATTCTATTGATAGCTCCCTCTTAGTCTAAGCTATCAGATGTTCCTCTCTAGTAAGGGACAAATCATCCACATATAAAACTAAGATAGCAGGATGATTCTTCACAATCTTTATATAAAGATTAGGATTTGCTATACTCTTGGAGAACCCAAGACTCTGAAGAAAACTATCAATTCTTCCATACCAAGCTCTCGGAGCTTGTTTCAATCCATACAAAACTTTCTTGAGTTTGCAGATATGGGATTCTTTCCCATGGATCACAAAACTCTTAGGCTGCTCGTTATAAACCTCTTGCTCAACTGCACCATTAAGAAAGGAAGTCTTATCATCCATTTGGTGAAGTTTCCAATTAAAAACTGAAGCAAGAGAGACGATGATTCTGATAGAGGTATACCTGACAACATGAGAAAAAATCTCATAATAATCAATTCCTTCTTTCTTAGAGAAGTCGCGAGCCACAAATCTCGCTTTGAATTTTTCAGCACTGCCATTTGTTGCATGCTTTATTTTGTAAATCCATTTAGAGGTTACTACTGAATTTCCTTCAAGTCTCGGGACCACTTCCCATACATCATTCTTCAATATTGACTCATATTCTTCTATCATTGCATCCTTCCACAATTTATGTTAGACAACCTAATCAAAAGTGGAAGGTTCTGAGTGAACGACAAGATTCAATTGAGCTATCAAACATGAGTATTTATCTAGTTTCTTTCTTTCTCTAAAGGTACCTTTAGTTGTTGCATGCTTCTCTGCTTCCTTTAAAACCTCACGACACCATGTTGGCTTCCTTTTGACATGAGGTTTCTCTAGAGAAAAATCAACAGAATCCCTTACGGGATCCACTGAAGGATCTCTGGCCTCCTCCCTCTGCTCATTTGAAAGTGGTGAATCTGAAGGTTCTAAAGATTGAGATTCCTTCTCCTCTATATCACATGGAAGTTCTTTGGAATGACAAAAGGCGGCTTCCTCATGGAAGGTCACATCTCTACTGACCTATATGTACTTTTCCCCTTATACATAGATTCGATGAGGTCTCACTGTACCCCACAAAAGTGTCTTTTTTTCCAGAGGGCTCTAACTTAGTTCTCTTTTCTTTTGGTACAAGGATGTAGACAGGACTGCCAAAAATTCTCAAATGGTCAATTGAAGGCTTCTTACTGGTGAAAACTTCTTCTGTAGTTTTCTCTTCCAGGACTTTATGACGACACCTGTTATGAATATAGATTGCAGTACTCGCAGCTTCGACCCAAAGAGACAATGGAAGATTTTGATCATAATCATAGCTCTAGTTGCTTCACAAATTGTCATGTTCTTTATTTCTGCAACCCCATTCAATTGTGGATTATAAGGGCCAATTAGCTCCCTCTTAATCCCATAATCCTGGCAGAGATCATCATACTTGTGGGATTCAAAATCTTTTCCATTGTCTGTTCTGAAAACACAGATATGTCTACCTGTCTGATTCTCAATGAGATTCTTAAAATCCTGAAACTTACTGAAAGATTCATCTTTAGTTTCAGAAAATAAATCCAAGTTTTATGAGAACAATCATCAACAAAAATGATATAATAAAGACAACCATTCATGGACGGAGCAGTCACAGGTCCACAAAGATCAGAATGAATAAGATCTAAGATACGATTAGTTTTTTTATTACTGTAAGGGTAAGTTTTCTTTGTATTTTTACCAAGAGCACAACCTCTACAAATAATATCATGCTCAAAAGAAAAAACTGGCATACATGTTACCATCTTTTGCAAACTTGGGAGAGCATTATAATTGAGATGTCCAAACCTTCTATTGTTGAGATTTGGGTACCTTGGAAAGTGGTCCCCATGTGCGTATGAGTCTCTAAGCACAAAGGGGGAAGACGATTACCCTTGTTCTTTACTTTATGATTCTAATTTCACTTTGACTTAGGAGATTTAAGTCAAAAGTGAAATATGTCACAAAAGCATTAAAGTGACAATTAATTCACAATGTGGGTGAATTAATAGACATAAAGCAACTAAGGAAAGTGGGTTTTCTTAGTGAGATTTGTGGATTAGATCTCACCCATTGATTAGACTTTGCTAGATTGGATCTAGGCCATTGATATTTTAGGGCTTGGCCATGTTATCGCACAGTTTGTAGCAAGGATAAAAGGCTAGAGATTGGAGAGGCAAACTGGCGTAACTGGAACCAATCCCACCCAATGTCATCTCAATGGGATGGTTTTTTCTATTTAGGGTGGTAAGGCCCAAGGGAGACGTCCCCGGTGACCTGGGGTTTTGAGAAGGTAAAGGATTATAAGACAAGGATAAGTTTCCCCCCTCACAAGTCACCACTGAGCAGATAGTCCAGCGAACAACCAATAATAAAGTATAACCAAACAAAGAGAGATGCACATGCCTGATACAAAGCAAAAAGAAAATGATATATGCAAGCTTGCTCACTTGGTTAGTACTTCATATAAATCAATGACTATCTGATATACATATAAGCAATTGGATACTTCGTCAATGTTTATAAAATAGCAATGATATATAATGTCACTTCTTCAATAAATGCTAAGAAAATGTGGCATTTAATGTAACAATCAACACTTCATTCAATTAATGCCTTCAAACCACCATTCAATTGCTTATAAGAGAAACATTAGCTGCACAAATGATATTTATAGCTAGAGATAGTGGCAGCAGTAGGTTAGTAAGGTTAGTTTCTAAGCTAGGGTTAATAGTTAGGGTTTCATTCAAAGTATTGAGAGTGGTTTTGATCATAATACTCATAGGCTAGGTCTTAGAGAAGTGTGTTTCTAGGGTTAATGGAGTTAAAGGAGGACACAAGAGCTGAAGGATCAAGGAAGATAATAATCCTAAGGATTGGAGGATTAATCCTTGAGGTGTTGCCTCAAGGTGTTGCTACAATAAGGCCTCAAGGACAAAACCCTAGGGGAGAGAGGCTCACTTTGGTGTAGGGGAACTAGGCCTCAGTGCTCTCTCCTCCTTCCTTAGGTCAATAGCAAAACGACTAGCTCTAAAAAAAGGCTTAAGACTAAGACAAGAGGGTTTACAAGGCAACGTGTTGTTATGGCAAGGCCTTACCAACAAACCCTAGAAAATCAGCTCATTAAGGTGTAGTTGAACTAGGCCCTGATGTGTCTTCTTCTTCTTAGCTCAAAGAAGTAAAAAATCTAGCATATGAGGAGGGGGAAAAGAGTGTAGCTAAGGCTAGCCTCAATCCTCTTCAGCATGAAAGAGTAGAGTGTTGCTAGGACAAGGCTCTATCTCACTTCAACAAATAAAATGGTTAAAAATCTTGACAGGGACACGAGACAATGACCTTCAATGTGTGCTTGTTACCTAGGGTTTGATTCAACAAATTATTACAATAAATGTAAGAAAATAACACTACAACCATTCAATCAAGAAGTTTTGCAGAAATTCACTTACATTTAACCAAGAAATCAATACCAAAACCGTAGTTGTAACACCTTCCACCAAGAGAAATGCCAAAATATGCCAAGAAAGTCTTCCTTCAACAAGTGCGCCTCACAATTTCAGTCAAAGAACCCAAGTGTAGTGAAAATTTCAAACCTCACTAATGAGTGAGTCAAAGATGATGAAAAAATGAGAGCAAAAACCCTCAATTTATACTATATCATGACCTAATTTCACTTTTAGGTCATAAAAAGGCCGACAAGGCCAAACTACTAAATTATATTGTTTTTACATTAAAATGTCAAATTAAAACTCTAATCAAGTAACAAAAGGATGTCATCCCCTTTCTAGGGTGACATTAGCTCCTTCTATGGTAAATGTAGCCTCCAGGAGAAAAATGTTAGCTCTCCTTGGGCTTCTCCAAGCTACCACACGTGCCAAACTAACCTGTCCATCTGCCAAAACGTCCATGAAGCAAGAACGTCATGGACCTCATGGGTGACGTCTTAGGTCTTCCAAGGCCAATGTTCCACTGAAAAAGGGCATAACCCCCCTAAGTCAAGCTCTGTTGGGGTGCCTCTGCAAGACATCCTCCTTCTCTCCTATGGAAACCCCTTTGTCCTGTCTCTGCCCCCTACTGGGGTCTCAACATCCATCTAGTGGGCTATTCAACCCCATGGAGGTCTGAACGGATCATCTCCCCATGTGTACCTATCCAACATGGTACCTGTTCGTCGGGCATGAACCTGGACATCAACAACTGCACCCTCCATGGGCTCATAAGTCACAGGGATCATAGCAATGTCAATCACATCTCATCATCAATATTATTAAACATGTGCATAAAATCCCTAATACATCAGTTAAAAGCTCAAAGACATTACACGAGCCTGCAATACAAGTTTGGGGAAAATGACAGGTCGTCCTATTGGGCTAGTGTCCATTGGAAAAGGAAAGTTCTCGGAAAAAACTTCATCTAAGCCATGCAAGTGGGTGATGTGGATAAGGGATGTCTTGACAATGGGTGCAGTGGAAGCAAGGGATGCAAAGTTTTACCTATGGGTGCCTTTGTAGAATGTGAGCTGCACCTATCCTGGATGCAAATCTTTCCAAGCCCACACCTTTATTCTTTTACTCTTTATTGCTTTTTCTTCAAGAGGCTAATCAGGGGACACTGCCCTGGCATGGTGACCAGTGGTGGCAGAATTACCCACAAGTACCTTTGCAGAAATGAGAAGTTTGGCTCATGATGAGACCAACTTTTCCTTGGCCATGCAACCAAGAGTCACTACCCTGGCATGGTAACCATATGGTGGTAATGTCATATTGCTAGGCACCCATGGAACTAATAGGTTGGCTTTTGATGAGACCCCCCATCCTCTGACTAGGTCTTGTTTTGTTATTTTTACGGGTCCCTCTTGTTTCTTGCTAAGAAGCCTTTTATTACTTTCTTGGGGATCCTTGGGCGAAGCATCTCAAGGTTTTATTCTTAGGATTTTATCTCTTGCCAGCTTGCTTTTACCTCCTGGGCCTTTAGCCCCTTCTTCCCATGAGGTAAGGTGCAATCTTGTAAATAGATCAACCCATTGCCCGGACAAGTGCAAGGGATGGGTGGGAGCGAACGATGGATTTTCAGAAACCCTCCCCAGTGGCAAACCAAAACCTATGGGCACAAGATTACTAGGGCATCTTGTCAATCCCCCCAGACATGGTCAAGTGGGAAAGTGTAAGATCCAAGCGTTTATTAGAAATAAAAAGAAACATATGCACGTATTCAAAGGTTTTGATGATCAAAGTGACACATACCATGATACCCGGGCTCATTACCTCATGGACCAAGAGCCATCTCTAACAAAAGACCAATCCGATGGTGATTGATGTTGACACTGCTGATAAGATAGAGGTGTTGAAATGAAGAAAAGATGGGCCCTCTAGGGCCATGCTAAAGTCGATTCGGCTCTCGGTACTCCATGTCTAGGACCTGTGGGCCTGGAGATATGATCTCCTAGTTATCCCTAAATGTGGGGAATAACAGGCCAAAGGAGGCTAAAGGAGAGCAAAGTGTATTTTTGAGACTCATTCTTCACTTATGAGTTTTGGAGAAGAGGAGGCACATTTCTCAAGGAGGGAGAGGGCGCACTTGATGAGGGTTTGAGAGAAACCCTCGAGAGCTTGAGGAGGAATCTCTTGTTCCTTTGAGCTTGCATGGAGAGCATATCCATGGAGTTTTAGTTTCCATTTCCTGGAGGGAGCATGCTATATGGAGGAAGGATGCATCTACTAGTAGGAGGGCACATTTATTTCCTTCATTTGCTCACCAGGAGAGGAGAACTTGGAGCCTTGAGATGAGGTTTGTTGAATAGGGAGAGAAAAGCTAGGGAACATGCTTCTATGGAGAGAGGCATCCTACTTATGGCTCTGTTATTTGATGGTGATCTTATCTGCTAGGAGGAGGGCGCACCAGTGGATTGGATGCACAACTACCTGATAGGAGCATCGCTTGGAGGAAGTCAGTTATGACAGTTTCAATGGAGAGGCAGTACAAGAGAGCACATTCCTGTG
>SNQJ01S0061447.1:8505-27203 GCA_010110895.2 Picea sitchensis | reverse complement strand
TATCCTAAACTAGTTTTCCCCGGGTGGGGGGGGGTTTATCCAAGGTCATGTTGACCAAAAATACTTGTGTCAAATTTATGCATGCTTAGAAGTGTAGATCAACATTTTAAAGTTAAATATCTAGAGGTAGTGTTATGTATTTTAAGTTATATTTCATGTACTAACATTAAGATAAGAAAACACTTGCAAGGGCACCTTAAAAGAGCACTTAACCTTCAAAAGATTGAGAAGAAAGTGGGATGATTGTTTGTTGTCCTAAAACATCAAAAGAAGACAACCATACAGTTGAAACTTAGAGCCATACTAAGGTCAAGGAAAGACCTTAGGTGGCAGCCTCATAGGACCTCGGAAAGTCTACATGGTATCAGAGCCAAAGGTGGCTTAAACTTACTGATTTTGGAGCACTTTTGTGGGCAATTTGGCGAGGTTTTATATCAGATTTGTTGGTTGTTTTGGACAACAAGTTTTCAGTCCAAAACAGTAAGTAAACTTCAGATCTGAAGGTACCTCGCATTCAGTGCCAGTTGGACAACTCAGGGTAGATTTTGGGCAGCTAGTTGACAGTGGTTGTGGACAGTTGTGGGCACTTTTGTTGGGCTGATTTTTGACACTTGTGGAAAGCCTCTTTTCACACATGCGTGGATAGGAGTGAGGTTGTAGAGTACGGCCTATTTTCACACCTACTGACTAGGAGTGAGGTTGAGGTTTCGCTTGCCTCTTTTCACGCCTATGTTGACAGGAGTGCGACAACGTTCCTTTGCAATGGGAGCATCAGAGTGAGCGTAGTGTGATAGCCATGTCTATATCTCAGATGCATGTGGAAGACAGGCTAGACAGGGCTAGAAATTGGTCGCCTTGGAAGGCGAGGATGGTCTTTGTCTTAGAGGACCTCAAGAAATGGGACATAGTCGAGGCAGCTGTTCCTTCCATTCCTGTCACTGCTCTCGTCTTGGTGGTAGAGTTTAGGAGGGGGAACAAGAAGGCAAAGAGGATAACTTGTGATGTTGTGAGAGATCACATTATTCCCCACTTAACTGGGAAGACTTATGCATACGATATGTGGGCATATTTGTGCAAGTTGTACAATATCTATAATGAGAACTGAAAGTTGGTTCTTCATGATCGCTAAGGAGCATTCGCATGCTTGAGGATGAGTCGATTACTTCATTCCTTGGTATATACACCTAGATCAAATACGAGCTTGGAGTCATCGAAGAGGTGGTGAACCCTAACTCTTTGGTGAGGACGGCTATGAATAGCTTCACCAAAGCTTGGGGTCCATTCGTATGCGACATTGTTTCCAGGGAGGTTATGCCTACACGGGAGAGGATATGGGGTGACTTCGTCCAGGAGGAGATTAGGCTTGCAGTCGAGGCTTCTGGAAAGCAGCAACAACGGTCAGTTCTGAGTGTTGAGGACCTTGCTCTTTAGACAAAGGGAAAGAAGAAGACCGACTATGGAGGTCGGTAGGGTCCCAAGTTTGGGGCCCCACCATAGGTAGGAGAGAGCAGCAATAAAGTGGGCAGCAGAGAGACTTGAGCACATTGAGATGATTTTCTTGTGGAGAGATAGGTCACTATGTAGGAGAGTGTCCCAAGAAGAAGAAGAACCAGTAGGATGTGTCAGCAACGACAACATAGGAGATAGAGTTTAGTGATCAGTTTTCCAGAGAATGTGCATTCGTGACTACCTTGTCTGCTATTACACCATCCAAGACTAGATGGGGAAGAAAAAGTTGAGGAGGACCGACTGACTCACAACAATGATTCAGAGGGAGATGAGACTCAGTGTCCCTGGACATCTTCAGAGTGGTTGACTGGTCCACCCAGTATAGCTACAGTTTCAGAGCAGTAGAGAAGACAGAGGTTTGGTGATACAACTTTAGTACATCAGAGGTTGATGAGGAGGAGGAGCAGGGCACCATGGAGGCTTGAGCCTCACTTAGCTTATGAGACGGGCAAATCAGGTTCTGGATCCACTTCAGGTGGAAGTTACTTGGTGAGAGGCCAAGTTGATGACTTTTGGTGGGACACCAAGAGGGGGAGACTCTTGGTGAGATGCCAAGAGTAGGTGGAAATCCTTGGTGGGATACCAACGTGGAGATCTTTGGTGAGATGTCGAGATCTAGATGATCTTGAATAGATGGAGAGTGAGTTCCATTTATAGATCAAACAGATTGAGTAGATCTATGACAGAGTCCACTTTCAGTGATCAGGGTACAACCATACTCACCGAGTATATGCCAGGAGGCGACTATGTCCATTGCAAGGATGATATTGGTGGTGATGAGCACTTTCCTCGGTAAGCGGGAATGTTGAGATTGGGGTACCTTAGAAAGTGGTCCCCATGTGCTTATGAGTCTCTAAGCACAAAGGGGGAAGACTATTACCCTTGTACTTTACTTTATGATTCTAATTTCACTTTGACTTAGTTGATTTAAGTCAAAAATGAAATATGTCACTTAAGCATTAAAGTGAAATTGAAGCAAGAATGATGATTCTGATAGAGGTATACTTGGCAACATGAGCAAAAATCTCATCATAATCAATTACTTCTTTCTAAGAGAAGTCGCAAGCCACAAATCTAGCTTTGAATTTTTCAACATTGCCATCTGCTGCATGCTTTATTTTGTAAATCCATTTAGAGGTTACTACTGATTTTCCTTGAGGTCTTGGGATCACTTCCCATACATCATTCTTCAATATTGACTCGTATTCTTCTATCATGGTATCCTTCAACACTTTATGTTAGACAACCTAATCAAAAGTGGAAGGTTCTGAGTCAATCACAAGATTCAATTGAGCTGTCAAACATGAGTATTTATCTAATTTCTTTCTTTCTCTAAAGGTACCTTTAGTTGTTGCATGCTTCTCTGCTTCCTTTAAAACCTCACGACACCATGTTGGCTTCCTTTTGACATGAGGTTTCTCTAGGGGAAACTCAACAGAATCCCTTACGGGATCCGCTGAAGGATCTCTAGCCTTCTCCCTCTGCCCATCTGAAAGTGGTGAATCTGAAGGTTCTAGAGATTGAGCTTCCTACTCCTCTATATCACATGGAATTTCTTTGGAATGACAAAAGGCGGCTTCCTCATGGAAGGTCACATCTCTACTGACCTCTATTTACTTTTGCCCTTATACATAGATTCAATATGATTTTGAGGTCTCACTGTACCCCACAAAAGTGTCTTTCTTTCTAGAGGGCTCTAGCTTAGTCCTCTCTTTTTTTGGTACAAGACTGTAGATAGGACTGCCAAAAATTCTCAAATGTTCAATTGAAGGCTTCTTACTGGTGAAAACTTCTTCTTTAGTTTTCTGTTCCAGGGATTTATGAGGACACCTGTTCTGAATATAGACTGCAGTACTTGCAACCTCGTCCACCTGGTAGGAGCATCGTTTGGAGGAAGTTAGTTCTGATAGTTTCAGTATAGAGGCAGCACAAGAGAGTACATTCCTGTGGAGGGATTTCTTCATTGGGTTAAAGAGGAGCTAGAGCACTTCACGTCAGTGCAGAGAGCAACAAAGGGAGAGAGCGCACCTGAGTTTTGGTACATCTCTCTCTGGATCTTGTGGCAAGGCTTGTGAGGAGCTTGCTATGTATACATGTTTCTTTGTATTGTATTACTTCTTGTATCTCATGCTTTGATCATCATTATATAGACATATATCCCAAACTGGTTTTCCCCCGGGGGGGGTTATCCAGAGTCATGTTGACCAAAAATACCTGTGTCAAATTTTTGCATGCTTAGATGTGTAGATCAACATTTTAAAGTTAAAGATCTAGAGGTAGTGTTATGAGTTTTAAGTTATTGCATGTGCTAACATTGAGATAAGAAAACACTTGCAAGGGCACCTTAAAATAACACTTAACCTTCATAACATTGAGCAGAATGTGGGATGACTGTTTTTTTTTCTAAAACAACAAAAGAATACAGCCATGTAGTTGAAACTTAGAGAGATACTAAGGTTAAGGACAGACCTTAGGTGGTAGCCTCATAGGACCTCATAAAATCTACAAACCTTCTATGCCATAGTTCGCAAGGGTTGATCATCTCATGAGCTATGATTATCATGGCTGAGCTCATACTTTCATTTGAGGGCCACATAAGAGCCTTTCCTTTGGAGAAAGCTACTGAGTACCCTTTACTTTCTAGAACTGCAACTGAGATAAGATTTTTCTTTAATCTAGAAACATAAAGAATTTCTTCAATATAAAATGCATTACCTCACTGAAGTTGGAAGGATTCTAATCCAATTCCTTTGATGGCATAAGTGCCATCATCACCCATTTCTACTTTCACATTGAACTTCTTATCTCGATAGTTCACGAGGTTTTGTTTAAAGCATGTCATGTGCTTGGAGGCTCCACTGTCCACTTACTAAATTTCTTCTGATTTGGTGACAATACCGGAGAGAGATGAAACAAGATAACTCTCTATGCATTGTTCCTGTTATTTAGTAGCAGATCTGGTTATCTTTCTTTGAGGTTCTTCTTCCTCGGTTGCAACTAAAGCATGGAACTTGCCTTTCCATTTATGTTGTGAAGGAGGGTTCCTATAGTCTTTTGTATAATGACCTAGCCTTTTACAATTAAAAAATCTTACTTTAGACAAATGATAGTGAGGGTGAGAGTGCTTACCTTGGGGTTTCTTACCTTTGCCTTTGTGTTGAGGAAACCTTTTCCATTTTTTGCATTTGATTGAAAGAGTATGGTCTTTCACCATTGAGGGTTCATTTATGCTTTTAAGTCTACCCTATTCTTCCAGGCAATCATGCCATAATCTCTCGAATTTGGGTTGAAATTCTCTTCCATTGACTAATGAGAGAAATGTCTCCCATGATTCATGAAGACCATCTATTGTTGTTTGTAAAAGGTCATAATCATCCACTACAAGTCCAATTGTTGCAAGTTGATCTCCTGTTTGGGAAATTTTGAAAAGAAGGAAGAGAGAGTTTCATCATTTTCCATCTTTAATGTACGTAGTTGTTTCTTCAAAGTCCTCTTCTAAGTTGGGGCCTTATTTTCATATAGATTTTCTAGGGCATCAAATCATCCCTTAGTTTTCTTTAGATGAGCAATAAGAGACATCATGTTCTATTTAATTGAGTAAAAAATGACCCTCTTGGCTTTAACCTGCCTCTTCTTGTAGGCTTCACTTCCTGCATTTGAATTAGGCTCTTCCATCACCGTGGTAACCAACTCATCCAAGTCACCTTTTTATAGGATATTAAAAGCCCTATTCTTCCAGGCATTGAATTTTGAAGCCCCTTCAAGCCTATATAAAACAAGCTTACTGTTGATCTGCAAAACAAACATTTAGGTGTGGATCTATGCAGGCTCAAAAGTCTGCCACAATTGAGCTCTTTTTATGCTCTAAGCTCTGATACCATGTCAGAATTTTAAGCACAAACAAAAATCAGAAATATCTTTTAATTTTATTTACTATTGTAGTTTTGGATCAGCAATATATTCACAAATTCTGATGTAAACCAATAACAAAAATAATACAATGGATATGAACATTACCTTAATAAAAGAAAAGAACAGATCTGAACATTAACTTAGCAAAAACAAGGAATAGATCTGAACATTACCTTAGCAAAAACAAATAACATATTTACATGATGTGCTTATTGTCCTCTTTTTTGTATGCTTAGAAAAAGCTTTAAGTGTCATGGATCAAACCGTTAGGGGTAGATCTCATCATGATCTTGTGAATAGTTTTTCCAAGAAAAGATTTAGGTAGATATCAGAAAACCAACCAACATACCACTCATCAAGTACAAGGATGAAACAAAGACATCACTCTCCAATCTAGAGGATGAAAAGAGGCCACTAACAACCCTAACAAATTATGTCCAAGAATATAGGACTGCTATAGAAATAGGCAGAAATTAGGTAGAAATTTTAGGGTTGCCTCAACAAACCATGATTATGGTAATAAAGGCTATAAAGTAGAGAAACCTACAGGTGGCAACAAGTTGTCAACAACCATGTGGCACTAGAATTGAGGCAACGACAACATAAGGGTGGCAGCAAGCAACAAAGAGATAGCGATAGGCTGGAAGGGAGGAGAGGAAGGGGCCGCAACCTATACCCAACAAAGGACTGCTCCAAAACGAGGGCCTCACTACTGTACTAGCAAGATAAGTCAACCAAGGAGAGATTCACACTCTATACCAGCAAGAAAAACCAAACAAGAGAGAGCCACACCCTATACCAGCAAGAGAAACAGACCAAGGAGAGTGTCACACCAAGTATCTAAGGAGGCCATACCACATTACCAAACTGAAACAAGAAGGAACTGCAACAAAAATCAGACCAAGAGAAAGTTTGAAGGAAGAATGATGAGTGAGAGTGAGGGGAGAGGTCTGCTTTTATAGTTTAGGTGGATAGGTTAGGGTTTGCAAATTAGCCCTAATTTTAGGGTTAGATTAAAACCCAACAATTAAACAAATTAAATAATTAATATTTTAATTAAAAAAAACATTAATTAGAAAGTCAACAAGTCAAGGTGGCTAGCAAAGACCAAAGCCACATAAACATTAAGAAGGACGTGGCTCAAGCAAGGGGATGCAACAGTAACAAGACAAAGTCAAAGAGAGGTTCTTCTTCAATGTTAAAATGTCCACATAAGTCTCATAATAACTTATAAGATTTTATCATCCTAACATAAGATGAAGGTCAATGATGTGATCATGTCCTTCTTCTTAACTGCTCCTAGGTCTCATGGACCATCCTAGAAGAGAAGAAGATCACACATCATCTCAGCTTGGTACTTAACTAAGAACTGCCTGGTCCCAAACCAAGAACGCAACTGGAGGCCCTAGATGACAACTAGGGTCTTATCCACCAAGGTACACAACCATCAACACATCTAGGGACTTATACCATCAAACTCCTTGCTCCTTGACCAAGAACCCCAACAATACACTTGGGGCCTTCACTAGGATCTTTTTCCATGGCTCTAACTACTTGGTCCCAGACCAAGAACCCCAGGAGTGTACTAGGGGCCCTAGATCTTAGCTAGGGTCTTTACCATTTTCCTGAAGAATGGATCTTCCAATTTCTTAATTTTAACAATCTCACTGTTGGGAGTCTAGGTATTCTCAGTTGTAATTCGATTCCTTTCAATATTGACAATTACTCTTACACACAACCCTAATTGCTTCATAATTCATGATTGTAGCTTGTCACAATTTGATTACAACAAGCCATTAACAGTTCATTCAGAGAGAACTCTCTCAATTTTCCCAAATGAACAATAGTTTGAATCCCCTTGCATGTATGAATTCTGAAGATTATATCTTCATATCATGGACTCTCCACATGTTTCATGAGAAGCCCATGATTCGTCTATTTAATCTCCGAATCCCACATACTTCTTTCATGTAATTAATCCAAAAGTTAAGGATAAAATAAAACATGTAATAATAATAACAATAAAGTTTAATAATCAAAGGTTCTAAGGATTGGGTGTTATCACTAGCCAAGGTCTCTTTCCCCCTTAGCTCTGGTTAGCACATTTTTTCACCCTCCAATCAGATCTGATAATTAAAAATCAGCGATGGAAAAATGACTAATTCAGGGAGAGAATGCCCCAAATTCTCATAAGAAAACCTCCTTGTTGTTCAGGTTGGTGCATGCCAACCTCAGGGGGGAGTCCCTGCGTACCGAGCTACTGATTTAGATATGTTTTTTTTTTTTTTTTTCTGCAAAAACACAAAAAAAAATAGTAGCATTGTCTTGGACAACATTTAAACACCCCACCAAGACATTAGGAAATGATAGTTTTAAAATCACTTGGAAGGATCTTGCAGGGACATCGTGAGAAAGATGAAAGAAAGGAAGCGAAAACCACTTAGAAGATAGACTATTTATCACAATAAATGGCTAAGAAACTATTAATTCAATGCATAAAGATAGAACACAATACTGACAAGAGTGAAATCCTGATGCAAACACATCACTTCTTTATTAAAGGCTCGCCAAAGGGTTGATTGCACCACAATAGAGAAGTCCAAAACTGGTTCAATGGTGTCTTCACAAAAAGAAAGAGTAGCTAGTCTAAGAAGAATGAGAAGAGAGAGAGAGAGTATAATGAATTCTGCAAAAATACGACCTATAACAATGAGGAGGAGCCTCCAAGCCTCCATATATAGGTGAGTGAGGCACACTTCTCAATAAGAGACCAAGGAGGGCACATGTGGAGCTAAAGAAGGAAAGTGAATGAGGTAAGGCTCATGGGAAAGGAGTGGGAGTGAGTAATGACACATGCCCTCAAAGTAAACCATCAACCTCCCACATGTGAGAGTGAAGGAGGAATGAGGGCATAGAAAGGAAAAGAGGTTTTGGGACCTATTTTTTTTAGGGAGAGGATGCATGGAGTGAAGCAACCACATGGAGAAGAGGAAATAGAAGGGATCGGGAGTTATGGAGATAACACATATGGAGCTTAGAAGGGGGATAATAAATGCATGCTAAGAGGGAGGAGCGTTAAGTGAGGGAATTGGAAGTGCATAAGTGCATGAGAGATAGGAATGCACACTAAAATATAGCGAAAAGGCGCATTCAAGAGTGGCGAATGGGAGAATAGGCAGCCACGTCTGAGAGTAGGAGTGTAGATGAAGCGCTTTAGTGGATAGGAGCGCTAGGGAATAGGAGAGGTATAAGTGAGGTGGCTCATGCGTGGAGGGAAGGAGTAAAATCAAAGGGATGTGCCACGTGTGGGAGGAAAGAGAGAGTGAGGATGCACATAAGGAATGTGAGGTATATAATGAGAGGGGAAAACTATGTGTTTAGGGTTTAAAGATGAGTTAGGAGACATGGGGGGGATAAATTAGGAATCAAATGCATGTATTTACGTTGAATTTGAATGAGATGTGCATGTGTTAGCTAAGGAGGAAGGATGTGCCCTAACTTTTTAGGGATTTAGCGTTTAAGAGGTATTTAAAAGGTTTTTTTAGTAGGATTAATGCATGGAAAGTGAAGTTATGACAAGTGAAGGGAAATAAAAAGGGCTAGGCTTTTCTTAGCTCAAACATTCCCAAAGACATAAATGAAACCTCATCAACACATCCACCTCCTAAATTTTTGCTTTAAACCCTTGGAAGTGTGCCACCCTTCATTAACCAAACCATGTAGATGCCACATGTCACTCTGCATCACTGCCAAATGTCAGAAATGAACCTTGCCACCTGTCACCTTTGGAGGTGACCACCCCTGCTATAAATAAAAACTGCTAAAAATAGGGGTTCAGCCCTAAAAAGTAGGAAACTGCCAAAAACATCCAGGAGGACTAGGAGAATACCGCCATGTGTCAAATGTTTAAAAGTAGACACTGTTAAAAATAGAATCCTACCCCATGTCAATAATATCATACTCATTGGATTTAATTTTACGTGAGGATTCCAAATATGTAATCAAAATTGACATGCAAGCCCCAGTGCTCTACTTGCTAAAAATAGAAACGCTGACAAGTCATCCTGGAAAAGCTCTCAAAGACTCAAAATGTCTCAAGAATCAATATTGTACGCTCAAGATCTTGATCTGAGGTCTCGAGTGCAACTTGTTAAAAATCCTATATCCATATACCAATCATCACAATCGACCTCAAAATCATACCAAACATATACTTCTTGATTATATTCATCTCTGAGATCTGGCATAAGATATCTCTCCTACATGCCATCCAAGGTCCTTTGAATATTGTGACAACTATCCCTAATAATTTGTTGCCCCACGTGAAATTGTTGCTTAATGGCTTCAATCTTCTGTAGAATTCCCATGAGGAGTTGAGATTCAATATCTATTGGAAACATAACATATAATATATCAAAATAAATCTCTTAAAATGATTTATCCAATGATACTAATCTGATAGCAATCTGAACACCCTGTGAGAAGTTATGAACTCTGTAGTCCCATTGTCGTCCCAAAACCCCCCCAAAAATGGTTGATTTTAAATCAGTGATATATTTACTTTCAAAGCTATGATTTTGGTGATTTGTTTTTTTGAAATCAACTATTTTTGAAAGAGGAACTCATATTAAAATTTTGTTTTAGTAATTTTGGCCTCCAACTGCTACAGAAATAAAAAATCGTGCCACTGTCCGCGGAAAAAAACTCTAAACATTTGCAAATTTTAAAATCTCTATATCGTGACTTCTCGGACTCCGTTTCGAACGATTTTTTTTTTTAAATTGGGTATTTTTCTGAGAGGAACTCAGATATACAGCCTATTTCTGCAAATTTTGCACAGTAATATACATAAATTGTCTGGAATGTCGCGGCCCTCTTTTTCTTCTCTGAATATATCTGCAAAAAAAACTATTTTCCCACACTTCTTTCCAAGGAAAGTGCACTAATACCACTTGTTAAGTACCTGAATATATATGAAAATAAATCTCATAATAAACTGACATTATCAACAATAATAAACCCAACCATTCACCAAAATACTGAACACAAGAAATCGTAAAAAGCCCTTGAGGTAGGGCAGCACCATACAATGGATCCTATTATGGAAGGGATCCTCTCATGTTCACTTGTCTCTTCGAGGGGGAAACCTCCTAATGAGTTTCAAATCCAAATACAATACTTCTCTTCATATCTCATTACATTGCATGAACCTTTTATATAGTGCAACCAACCACCTAAGAACATTCTAGAAGCAGAAGTCCTCTTACATTTATTATATCTAACTAACTACCATAATGGGCCTTATTTAATATTATAGTGGACCTAGTCCACCTTACATTGAATGGCCTACTCTATGGGCCCTCCGCCCCACCCCCCACTACTTCTCTAACTACCTAACAACTGATAAGCTTGTCACTTAAACTTTGGTTATATGTATGGTGTAATTTATCATTGAATGTAATGTATTACTAGAATTCTTAGATGTTGAATACAATTTGAATATATAGAAATTCATAACATGTGGTTTAAATTGGAGGCATAGTAAGTTTACATAAAATGTTTTACATGCTTTTAGCATAAATTTACTTATTTACTGTTGATTTCAACTTATATAAGCAACACTTTAAGGGTTGATTTTAAGAGGCAATTGTTCTTTAACTTGTGCACTTAATTTTTTAGCACATGAATCAATAAAATCTGAGTTTCAAACTCATATTCCATTGTTGTTATGTTGAATCAAGTGGATGATTTACACACTATTGTTTATATGGACTTAAAGATACGAAGAAAAATTCCTTGAGGCGCAAGTTATATGACAACAATAATGCAGAAATGTTGACATAATATGAGCGCTCTCATAGAGAACATGTGACCAAAAATGATGAATATTTATCATCTCTTTGTTTGACAAACAAACAAGTTGTTAATCCACTTAAGTAGTATATTATTTGTTTAATAGTGTTTATTGTTTTATGGGAAAGAACTTTATTTATATAAGAGATAATATGATATATTTTTTTGTTTTATAAGAAAGAAAAAGATGCAGTCACACAAAAAGTGGAGAAAAAATCAAGGGAAAGTAAAGATATAGTGCCACCAACTCGTAGAAGCCAACGAATTTGTGATCCAACAAATGTAGTTGATGAAAATAATAGTGGTCATGGTGTGCAAGTTGATATAGCACATCATGATGTGGAGGTTGATATAACACATGGTGTTGCGCAGTGTGATGATTTCTTAGCAAAAGGTCTAAAAGAGATTATATTGATCAACATGTGAAAAAAGGAAGAGCAAGTTTGGAGATCATTTATGCAAAACTCAAGGACATGTTTGAAGGCACATCTACAAAGATCGATATTGAGCTACCTACTGCCACACCTGATGTGGCCAAGGAGAATTTTTTTCTGGTTAATGCAAGTCATGAAGACTAGATAACACTTACATCTGTTGGACATCAAAATTCGCATGTTGCATATCTTGATGAAACTGGATCATCCAAAAATATTGTTAGTGGTTCAAAATATGTGTTCGTTTTTATTAATAGACAAAGATTGAGTCAATGATTGTATAGATGTACAAAGAGGAATGCAAAATAAAGAAAAATAGAAGGTAAGAAGCCATTCTTGGTTGAGGTGTCGAAAGATGGTGATCACATTGGGAAAAATGCAGTGAGGTGGGTCTCGGTGTTGGGAACAAGATGTAGGGATCATTTGGATATTTGCAAATCAATTTTTTTTAGATCAAGATCCTTGAATTATGGATAATGTTAACCAAAAAATGGAAATTTCTTTTGAGACTGTTGGTGGAAAAATCTCTAGAAAATATTATAAGAAAAAGATTAGAACTTTGATGAACAATTAGAACTTTGATGAACACTTATAGATATAATTGCAAAAAATTAATCATGGAAGGAAAAGACAGAATAAACTCCACTATCTCCCAAATAATGGGAGGTGTTGAAGGAAACTATGTGTTCCGAAGAATATTTGACAAAGAGGAACAGAGGCTTGAAAGAAAGAGATAATGTCAGGGCTCCATATACATTTGGTCGAGGTGGGTTCCATGCCAAAATAAACAAATTGACAGCAAGTGTTGCTTTTTGGTTGAATTTAAATTGTTATTTATTTCGATTTGTTTATTGAATTGACTATGTTGAAATTTGACATTGTCTTTTAGGTGGAAAATAGCTACTAAGAGCCAGGTGCAGAAGACATTGTCCATTATATGGCATGAGAATTAGATTCTAGTAAATCTAACAGTAAGAGCAAGTGGAAAAGTAGAGTGTTGATAGAGAATTTGCAGCCATCAGTTGGAGGTCAAATAAGTCTAGTAAGAGCCATTACAAATGATTCTAATTCGAGTGATCAATACCAACATGTAATGAGTTTCATGTAGGGTCTCAATGAGACAATTTCATAGTTGGTTGCCTTTGTTAAGCCTATAGTTTCTGCATGGAATGAAAATAAATCCAGTGATTCAATTGAGGTAAGAGTCTCTATTGATCTCATTTCTTCTTGTTTGAACATGTATGCCATTTATTCTTGTAAAGAAATCTATTGTATCTTATTTCTTCTTGTTTGACCAGTTTTTGTGCTTGTAAAATGAACTAGAAGTTGTAGGATTTTGTCTGTTTCTACTCAGTCTATTGCATTTACAATGAAATCTTAAGTGCTCTCGCTCACACTCTCTTGCTGAGAATTAGTGCACTCATTTAAAGCTCTAAGACAATCCAGTTTCGTATGGACAAGCCTTCTTCTTCTTCTGTCTTTTCATCCTTGCATTGTGTAGAACCATCCTTTGTTTCTAGAATCATCTCTTTGTGTTCTACCTTTAAAGTATCAAGTATGTTTTGAGTTTGAAGGAGTACCGACAACAACTTGAGAGCCATCTATAGGCATTTTTGCTTATTATATTGTAAAAGTGGTTGGGTAAAATGATATGATTGGGGAATAGTTGGCGTCGAGCATGGTATTGTAAAAAGACTTTGGTTGGAACAAATTATATAATTAGGAAAAATTGTAGGACCAAAATAAATGGTATGATTGAGACAAACAAAGAGAATGACCTATAATGAAATTTCTTTCATATGAACTTCATTAATATTACCTTCAAACTCTAGTAGTTTCTAAAATTATTGCCCTAAAGATGTTATTGTACGTTTACTATTTTCATTTATTCATTGACCGACATAAAAATTGATGTTATCTTATACATCAAGCATGGTTTTTTTTGTTATTAACATTGTTTAAATTTTGAATGGAGAAATTTTGTTTATATCTTGTTAGTATATAGTCATATATCTAGTAGATTGGACTGAACTTGATATAAGTACTAGTAAATGGTTTTTGTAATAGCTCGTATTTGGTTTTTGGATGATGGCAGTTTTGAAATGGTTGAGTTTCTTATAGCCACCCTGAGTATAGGTTTGTTGTGTGATACTTTTGTATATTTTGATACTCTGTCACGCTGACTCTTTTTACTTTGGGTAAGTAGTGAAAGATGTTTTCCCGAGTGATGTTGAACTTCCTTTTTTAGGCTAAGGTCTGTGTTTGACATGTAAATTGTACTCTTTGGTTCTCTAAAGAAATAGCAAGAGACGGGTTTTTTTTTCCTGAAGAAAAAAACCTCTGCTATTTTGAATGATGGATGATCCCCTGAAATGATTCATGTTATGCACTTCTTTTATTGCATTTCTGCCAATGCTTGTTGCAATTATGTTGTTTCATTTTTTGAAAAAGACAACATTTCCATTGGAGATAGTTTGTTGTTACTTTTAAATGTTTGTACTTTTTTTTGCATGATGGTTAAACCACATGTAGAGCAATTATATCGATAAATCAATGGGAAAAGGAAAAGGCCTTCATGTCAACAGAGCTTGCAAGGCTGTAGTACAATCTCGTGTTAATATTGATATTGATCGTGATGAAGTTAACGAGCATGTACAAGACATTAATAGTGGTGTCAAATTTGAGGTAATAAAATTGTTGTTGTGATAGTTAATCTATCCCAATGTTTTGTCATAATTTGCCATGCTTAAGATGTTATTTTTTACTAAAATTTATAGCTTGCAATATTATTTACTTGATATTATTTGAATGGTAAACGTAGATCAATCATAGCACATCAACACTAAAAGGTAAAGGCCATCTTGACAACAGATCTCTCAAAGCTAAAGTTTGACATCATGATGACAATTATATTGATAGTGGTGATGATGAATACAACAAGTATGTGCAGGACATTCATACTGGTATTGAACTTCGACAAGTGAGTGCAATAATATGCTAAAAATTAGAATATAATTGTTGTAATAGTTAATATGTCCCAATTTATTCTTGGATCCCTGCTTTTTGATATCAACCCCCCATTAAATTGTATGATTTGAACGCTCAATGATACACTTTTCATCTCATAAAAAAGAATCAATGTTTCTTGAAATTAAATGATATTTTGTTTTGAACCATGATTATTGTTGTTGCTTGTATTGATCTAAGGATAAGTTGGTAATTGTTTATCTAGTGATTGAGGGATATATGGACAGATTTATAGGGATACAATGCTTATTGTTAGGAGTTCTACGTGAATGAGACTATTGAATCCTCAATATGACTGGGGTGGTTACTTCAACTGGGGAGACTTCCAAGGGACCCAATTTTCTCAATCCAGACATCCTCAAAGTAAAGAGATTCATTTCAGGAAAGACATTTTTTTTCTTCTAACTATTGCCATTTATTGTAGAATGTAGGAGCTCTTGTTTAAAATCTTGTGTGTTACTGCAACTTTATAGTGAGTTTTCTTTCACGATGTCATAGCCTATATGGAACACAAGCTTGCTCTTGTATATTAAAATAAGAACTTCAAGTTTCCATCCTAGCCTATGTTGGTAGGGTTTCTTAAGCAAAGTTAGAGTCCAATTGATTTTGAGTTGGCAAATCTCTAGGATTAAAAATAGTTTTATGTTTATTAGGCACTCACATTTTCATGATGGCTTGGGAAGTTTAAACTATATGCTTATGAATTTTGGATCATCACAATCTATTTGTTAATGATTTTACTCATGACAATCTCAATGATATCGGGTGCTGTCCAAATTACCCTCTTGAAAAGGATTCAATAAAACCACTTGCAATGGATGTGAGTAGTAAAATCCCATTATTCTATCTTTGTGTATCGTGAAGAGAGGGTAGGCCCTATGTCTAAGGACGTCAACATCATCCCTATCCAACAAAGAACCTATATCCAATTCAGAGAATAATTTATACTAAAGTTTGGTTGGTGGAAAAGCCAACTCCAAGTCGGGTGAATCTGTGCAACTAAATAAACCTCTACATAGCCCATTTCCAGTTTGGGCTCCTATTCGTTAGTTTAACTTGACTTGTTTATTTGGGCAAAGCCCAACTCCAATATAGGTTCTATATAGCTAAAAAAATATATGTATGAACCCTATTCAATTCTGGTCTAAAATAGGCTATCGATTGGGTTTTCCATGCGAATCCCATCTCCAAGATGAATTATGTACAACTAAACAAATCTTTAAGAAAACCATCTTCAATTTGAATCTTTTTTTACTATTGTAGGTCAGTTTATTTTCTGTCTGCAATTGCAATCCTCTATGGATATACAATTGTCCATAGCATCCATCTCCGATTTGGGTGTTGCACAATTGTTTGTTGGTTCATTTGTTTTTCCATTTATAACTCTATTTAAGTACCATACAACTAAGCAATTATGTATAGAACCTCTCTATTATTTGGTTTTGGTTCTCTATACAACTAAACAAGACCCAAGACCCTACATGACCCAATTCCATTTGCAAATTACTACAAGTATAAATATTGAAGTAAGAGTTGGGAAATATACAAATAAGTAAGCATGTGTTAATGTGGTGTGAATTTTTTAGCTTTATAGAAAAAGAATAGCAATTTGAATATTTTTCTTTTGATAATTTTGTAGGACACAAATAAGAGTTGGAATGTATATGAGTGACTAAACATACCCCATATTGGAGTAATTCTAAAGTTTTTAGCTATATAGGATCTCAATCAATATTGGTTCACATAAAAATAATGAGGCCAACCTTTAAGCCCTGATGTTTATATGTGGAATACAATTTCACTGGATAATTTATTTGGGCCACTTTCACAGTGTGACTAAAATGGATTCACTTTTATGCTGAAATAAATACTATCAGTCTGTAATTTCCATGAAGCTCATCCCAAATTAGGTCAAGCTTGGACAAGTTTTAGTTTAGTTTTAGTCAAGGCTAAATAATACATTGGTTTTCCCCTCAAGATAATTTCTTAGCAAGATCAATATTTTATTAGCATTTTTAGAATGTTTCCTATAAATTTCATCCGAGGAACTAGACATATTTCAATGTTTAAAATCCACACCACGCAACAGTCTTAACTAAGGATGGCAACAAGGGCTTGGTGAAAATATGGCAGGCTATAACAACATTTCAAACTCTTTAAATCATGACACATGCCCCAATGTGTTGTCATTATTCATGCTTAACATGTTCTTTTGGATGAAATTTAATAGCTTGCATTCCTTGATTCATATTTGTTTTTGCATGATGAAACCACATATAGAGTTATAGAAAAGCAACAGGTAAACTACCCGATCTAGCTGCACTCATTCATAGTGATGTTGAACTCGAGGTGAGTGCTAAATATTAGAATATAATTATTGTTTTATCATTTTTCATACCTCAATTTAATCTGTATTTCTTTTTGTTTTTGCAGAAATGTGTTGATCATAAACTCCAATAAGGCGATAAAGTAAAGGTGTTGGATCTATATGACATTTCTTTTGTGGGAATTGAGCGGATTCACTCACTATCTATTATACATGGAGTTAAATTGAGCAGATAAGGAGATGCAAATATAAATATTATAAAGGTTACAAGAAACATACCCCTTCCTTATGATGAAAAAATAGAAGGATATATCCATATGAAAGAGATCGAATGAAGCTTCACACAGTGGCCACCAAGATATTTTCAAAAAATGACATAGTTGGTTTTTGTCATAGTTGTTAGACAGCTTGGCCCACGGCTTTATGCAGTAGTTTGAATGTATGTTCATCAATCTTTTATTATGTGGTGTATTTGCAGACTTGGAAACTCTCAGTGACAAATTGTACTATCATTTACAGTTCATATAAAATTGCAATGTTATATGTTTAATTTGATTTTATGTTTATACAGTTGTTTATTATGGTGTATATTTGTAGACTTGGAAACTCTCACCGATAGTGTTGTAATACTTTGACACACACACATACACACATATATAATCATCGTTCATCTAAAGTGTTGGATTACTGAGAGGGGGGGTGAATCAGTAATAGAGAAATATAATCATTTTTAACCATATAATCCAAGTGTTATATCAATGAAGCATTATCATCCAATAACTGCAGAGTAAATAAGCAATGAACAAATGAACAATCATACACATACACAGTACACTAGTGTTTTATGTGTAAACCCAAATCAGGAGAAAACCATATAATGTGTTTTCTTATATGTCTTGAAGAATTACATTCATTGGAAGCACGAACTTCCTTTGTTTTCTAGCTGCAACTGGAAGGAGGCTCCGACCCCCTAGTTTCTCAGGCCACAACCTGAAGGAAGTTCGAACTCCCCAATTCTCTGTCTACAACCAGAAGGAGGCTACAACCCCCTATGTTCTCCGGCTACAACCACATGCCCTTGCTTCGTCCAACCGCCCTGAAGTAGAAGTAGAAAGATGGAACTACTGTCACACTATCGTTGTGAGATATACCGTTGTAAACCTATATTAATAAATCTAAACAAGTGCATCAACCTGTACCTCAACCTATAATCAACCTGTACAATAAACAAGTGCATCAACCATGCACCAACCTGTACCAAACAACATGTAATCAACATGTACCATAAACAAGTGCAACCAACCATGTACCAAGTATGTACCAATCATGTGTCAACTACTCATCAATTATGACTCATCAAAATGTACCGACATCATCAACTATACACCTCATGTATGTATCAACTCATCAACTAATTGTCTCAACCATGTACTCAACATGTACCTCAACCAAAAGACCTTATCAATTTCATCATCCAAATATGATTTGTAGCTCTGTAATAGACCTAGTGTATATGATCACATTCCTGCAAACCTTCTTTAACTTTAACAACAAGAGACTAACATTTTCATCAAACTTTTCTTTAGTCTCACATGCCTAGTTTTGGATTAGTCAACAACCCTAACTTGAAGTAATCA
>SNQJ01S0061446.1:0-18007 GCA_010110895.2 Picea sitchensis | reverse complement strand
TGAAAGTTTGAAAGATGAATTAACACACTTCAAGCTCAATGTTGGAAATAATACCAGTGTCTTAGGGCAAATGGAGTCAAAGTAAGTGCAAAATATCTCAGGAGGATCAAAATTTAAAGACTAGAAGGTTAGGTTCTATGGTGTTGCAATGGCAGGGCCCTAGAATCAAAACCCTAAGGGAGGGAGGCTAATTCTGGTGTTGCTTAAGCAAGGCCTCATGCTCCTTCCTCTTTCTCTAAATACTCTTGGCAAAACAGCTAGCTTCAAAATACAGATCTAAGGGAGAAAAGTGTTGCAGGAGCAAGGCTCTTCAAACCCTAGAAGGTTAAAACCCTAGGTGTAGAATTAACTAGGCCTAGGATGTCTCCTCTCTTCAACCTACACTTTAATGCTAACTCAGAAAAAGGGACCTCCCAGATAAGTCCAATGAACCTCCCAAATAACTCCTCTTGAAAAATGCTAGGGTTATATCCTAGCCATTAGGGTTTGTGAACAATCTACAAGCCATGAGGAACAAAACTTTGGTGGAAAATAGGCTTGATGGATCAAGCAACTTCAGCTCCTGGAAATCAATATTACGCATCACTCTATAAGAAAGTGACCTATTGAGATTGATAGAAGGAAATCTACCAACAAAAACCATTGATGAAGAAAAGGCTGAATGGAAGACAAATGATGTCAAAGCTAGAAAGATAATCATCTACTCAGTAAGGGATCATCTACTACCTCTCATATCTACCTTGACGACAACTTATCTAATGTATGATGTGTTGAAGAATATGTTTGAGAGAAACAACATTAACAAATCTCTTATCAAGAGGGAGAACATCATTCCTTATAAACCTTGGCAAAATGGGGTTGTAGAAAGGAAGAACAGATTCATGGTTGGGGAAACCAAATCAATGATACATGATCAAAATCTACCTATGATTTTATGGGCAGAGGAATCCATGACAATTGTGTATGTTCAGAACATGAGTCCTCATAAGATCCTGAATAACATGACTCTCAAAGAATCTTTCACCAAAGTGAAGCCTGAGGTTGGACACTTCAATATATTTGGGTGTCTAGTATACTTTCATGTACCCAAGGAAAAGAGGACCAAGCTAGAACCTTCAGGAAGAAAGGGTACATTTGTGGGGTATAGTGAATATTCAAAGGAATACCAGATATACATCCCTGGTCAGAGACAAATAGAGGTTACAAGAGATGTCACCTTTGAGGAAGAGATAACCTTCCAAAGATCCAAAGAATCTCATATGGAGATTGACAGCGAGAAAAAAAAAAGAGGCGGTACCTTCTCCCCCTTCAGCAGTTCAGAGGGAGACTGGTATTGATCCAGTTGATCACATAGCTCCAATTGACGTTCTGAGAGACATTGCAGTAGTCCAGAAGAGGCTTTCATGGGCTCGACAAACTCTACAGGAGGTAGAGGGACATGCAACTCCTCGTGTTACATTACAAGAGAGCAAGATACCACATAGATTTTTGAGCTATGTTTCAACTATGAGCCACATCATTGATACTGAGCCTTCTTTTCATGGAGAAGCAACATGTCAGTAGGTTTATAAATATGCCATGACCGAAGAGTATCAGTCCATCATGAAAAATGATGTGTGGGATATTGTTCTGAGACCGAAAGGGAAGTCTGTAGTAACTTCCAAGTGGATCTATAAGATCAAACATGCAACTGATGGAAGTGTAGAGAAGTACAAAGCGATATTTGTGGCTAGAGTATTATCTCAGGTGAAGGGAATAGATTATGAGGAGACATTTGCTTTTGTTTCCCGATACACTTCCATCCATACGATTATTTCCCTTGTCGCATCCATAGGTTGGAGACTACATCAGATGGATGTGAAGACAACCTTTCTCAATGGTGATATTGAGGAATAAGTTTACGTCGAGCAACTAGATGGATTCGTGATACATGAGAAGGAGTCTCATGTGTGCAAGTTGAATAAATCCTTGTATGGACTAAAGTAGGCACCTTGTGCATGGTATGAGAAGATTGATGGATACTTGATGGGTTTTGTCTTCAGCAAGAGTGTTGTTGGTCCCAACCTATACTACACCATTTTCGGTGATGAGTGCCTAATTTTGGTCCTCACCGATTCAGAAATCCTTATTGTTGAATGCAAGCATGCATTGGCTTTTGAATTCGAGATGAAGGACCTTGGTATGATACACTACTTCTTAGGACTAGAAGTGTGGTAGAGGACTGATGGGTTTCTCCTCAGTCAGGGGAAAAACACAATGGAGATATTGAAGAAATTTGGGATGATAGACTGCAAGCCCATGCCTACACCAATGGTGATGAATCTGAAGAAACTGAGTGAGACTTCTTTTGATTCAGGCGAGATTGATCCACATCTTTAAAGACAACTGATTGGATCATTGATGTATATGGTTAACACTAGACCTGATATATGCTATGCAGTGAGTGTACTTAGTTAGTTTATGAGTCAGCCGAGATAGACACACTGGATAGCAGCGAAGCATGTGTTGAGATATTTATGAGGCATAGTTGGTTATGGACTGAGATATGCCTCTGGTGTAGACATGAGATTGTAGGGATATGCCAATGAATATTGGGAAGGGAGCGAAGTGGACTGGAAGAGCACATCCGATTGTTGTTTTACTTTGATATCTTCCATGGTTTGTTGGTGCAGCAGGAAACAAACTTTTGTGGCTTTGAGTACCGCAGAAGCTGAGTACATTGCATTTTGTGTTGCAGTTCGTGAAGCATTGTGGCTTCACAAGATCCTTTCAGACTTATTTTGACATGAGATGGATTCCACCGTTATCCATTGCAATGACCAGAGTACTGTGAAGCTCTCTGAGAATCCTGTGTTTCACGATAAATCGAAACACATCGAGATAAAATACCATTACATCAGAGATATGGTGCAGAAGAAAGAAGTACATGTGAAGTACCTTTCTACAAATGAGAAGGTTGCAGATGTCTTCACCAAACCGCTTTCCAAGATGAAGTTAGAGTACTTCCATGAGAGACTTGTCCTGGTGGAGAATGACTCCCTAGATGAGAGGGAGTGTTGATAATTACAACTTCATGAGACATTCTCCAGATCATACTCCTATGGACTGAGTTGATATGATTTGTGAGAAATCTCATGTGATGGGTGAGTCCACTACTACATTGGGCGGAAATTACGACGGTTTAAAATTTTGTTGTAATTTTTTTTCTTTTTTTGGACTAAATTTACTGTTTTTTTTTGGGTCCAATTGTTCGCCACTCTAGCAACCAACATTCCAACTTTAGTCGTTATAACGACCAACTATGGCACATGTGAGAATCAAACGGTCATTGACTTATTGTTTGGTCAATTTGACCAAATTTGTCGGAAGACCAACGAAATCAATCCTATATATATCTCAGTTACGACAAATGTGCTATAGTTGCAACAATCATTTTCTACATTTGTGTGAGTAATTTATGAAATGATGTTCTGATGCAATGGTGTTCTAGTTTTTTATGAAATATTGATTTCAATTCTCTTTCAAGAAGAGAAACATTGAATTGATCAGACTCTACATAGCTGATATTTTGAAGGTCAGTACTTAAAACTTTTCTGTGTGATTTAGTAATTTGGTTGTATTGAACTATTTTATGGTTTATTTTCACTCCTTAAATCAAATTTTATGGTTTATTTTAACTCCTTAGAAAGATTTTATGGTTTATCCACTTTTCACAATTTCAAGATCCTATAAAAATGGATATGAAAATAGCTAAAACTGAATATAATCAAAAAAGGATATGACAAGTAAGATCAATGTAGTTCGAATTTACCCTCTTAGCATTACTTGGCAGTCTGCAGGTGAATATCATGAAGTTCGAGATCTCTGTTTGACAGTTGGGTGATTTCTGTCAAAAATAGAAATGTCATTTGGCTTCCTTCTTTCGCCATATGTCTTCAAAACTTAATGAGGAGGATGATTTAACTTCTGATAATTATTATCTTTAATTTGATACCATTCCCACATGTTCTGTAACTCGAAAAACGCGATCTGGGCAGAAAGAGTTAAATTCTGGACTCTTCAGCACATTTGGCGGCTCATTGGTCTTGCGTTTTTCCCTTTAGCCGCCGAAAGTCAGAGCTTTCGGCGGCTCACTACACTGTCAAATTTGCCACTTAGCCATCGAAAACCCTAAAATAAAATCCTATCTGATACTTTTCATATCTCTACCTAATGAATATCTAGTGATCCATTAAATTATTATGTTTTCCTTCAATTGACGTATTAAAACCCTTAATGTGAAGATATGTATCTAAAATGAGTTAGAAACTATAATGAAGCAAGATGGAGTACCGATGTTAATTCACAATCATAGTATGAAAATAGTGTTTTGACAGGACACCAAGATGAGAAATAATGACATGAAATTTATTCAAAATGTCATTTGGAAAAAAGGGAATCAAATTAGTATATATGACAAAGATTTGTCTAGAGGAATATGCACTCTCTCGGACCCATAGGAATTGGATCTACTAGATGAGGTAATAGTCCAATCTAGTTTTTCAATCTCTTTGAAGACTTATTTACAGTCATATTCATGAGAATATTTAATATTTATACACCTAAGAACATGCAAAGGAAACAATAGTGTTGGGAGTCCCAAACAAAATTCAAGGACCTGATACTTTTCATATCTCTACCTAATGAATATCTAGTGATCCATTAAATTATTATGTTTTCCTTCAATTGACGTATTAAAACCCCTAATGTGAAGATATGTATCTAAAATGAGTTAGAAACTATAATGAAGCAAGATGGAGTAACAATGTTAATTCACAATCATAGTATGAAAATATTGTTTTGACAAGACACCAAGATCATAAATAATGACATGAAATTTATTCAAAATATCATTTGGAAAAAGGGAATCAAATTAGTATATATGACAAAGATTTGTCTAGAGGAATATGCACTCTCTGACCCATAGGAATTGGATCTACTAGATGAGTTAATAGTCCAATCTAGTTTTTCAATCTCTTTGAAGACTTATTTATAGTCATATTCATGAGAATATTTAATATTTATACACCTAAGAACATGCAAATGAAACAATAGTGTTGGGAGTCCCAAACAAAATTCAAGGACTAACTACTAGATGAAGGGAAGGTCCCTGTTAATATATTAAACCTGTCCAATGTTAGACAAATTAAAAAGCAAGTAGTATTTCTAATGGATCTAAGTAAGGAAATGGAATAGGAAATTATTCCGGATTCGGATCTCATCGACTAGTGCTAGAGAAGATGAAAATGCACATTAAAAGACATGATAACGAGAATTAGACATGTTTTTTGAAATTTCTTTCTTGAAGGACAATCTTAGGATCCAACTCGATATCTTTCCTTCCATGTAATTGGCTCATAAACCCATTTATCTTTTGATATCCCATGGGAAGCATCATAAACCTCTTCCCTTTAAGTTCAATTGTATTTTCCTCTAACATATATATGTATGGGAAATCATTACACATGCCTGTAAATCACTAGTTTTTTAGTCTCGATCCTTTGTTTTAAGAAAAAATATCAAAATGATTAAGAATGAAATATTGATGCATGAGAATATATTCCACCATATTAAAATCTCTAGAGGATTCCAAGAAACACCATCAATTTATGAATAATACAATTCACAAAAATTTATAAAGATATTGAAAAAAATCTATAGTATTTGGCAATGGGAATAAATAAATTTATTAGTATCAATGTATTTTCCATCCATTTCTATAACATATGTTGTTACATCATTAAAAAATAACAATATAGAATGTTTGAAATTATTAAGCAAAGGTTATGGGTTAGAGGAAGGATGAACTCTTTGTTCTCCACGTTCATCTAAAAGGAAACTAATTTATTTTATTTAGTAGTTTCAAACTAATATCTCTATCTAATATTTCATATCAAGTCTTCACAAAAACAATTAACCATGTGAATCTATTGGTCCTACCCTAACTCCTTTAAATAGATAGATAGATTGCAATGTACTAAGGCCAGATCTATTAAATAAGGACTATATAGTAGATGTAGTGTGAAAAAAATAATTGTAATAAGGCTTACTACAAGGTTCAACCTACTATAAAGTTCCTTCACAAGAGAGTTCATCTAGGGTTAGATAGAAACTAAAAAATGAAGTAGGAGCAAGGTAATGAGATGTCTTGTAGAAGCTTATTGTAATGGGAACTCTACTCATCTAGTGGGGTCCTCCTTGATGATGCAAGTGAAAATTTATTTCATCAATAAAGGTAGTAGTACTTGTGGAATTTTGGTTCCCATGTAATTGCCTATTTTAATTTTGGTTCGAGATCTCTGTTTGAAAGCTACGCATTGGCCAAAAATAGAAATGCCATTCGATTCCTTTTTCATATGTCTTCAAAACTTAATGAGGAGGATGATTTAACTTATGATAATTATTATCTTTAATTTGGATACCATTCCCACATGTTCTAGAACTCAAAAAATGCGATCCGGGCAGAAAGAATTCACCATGGACTCTTCAGCACATTCGGAGGCTCATTGGTATTGCATTTTCCCTTTAGCCACCAAAAGTCGGAGCTTTCAACGGCTCACTACACTATCAAATTTTCCACTTAAATAAAAACCCTAAAAATAAACTTGAAAGTTTAATTTAAGAAGAAACTACTTATACATTGAAATACCATCTTTAAGAGCTTGTCTCTAAGCCTTTTAAATCAAGGAATTGAAAACGATTCTTCTTCTTAATGCTCATTCTTATCATGTGGATTTGGAAATCATTAGTGCTATTTTTTATCGCTAACATAGTGTACCATTTATCATTACCATGACAAGGAATTGCTTGCCATATTTGATTGGTTGTATTCAAATTAATTTTCTTTACATAATCATTTTTTATGAGAATTAAAGTTGCCTTTACACTTCTTATGTCATAATTTATTTTCTCCCCAAACTCTTTCTTGCACTTCTATCAATTTTGTTCCTCAATTTTGACAACACAATAGTAGGTGGATCGCAACAAAGAGGTTATTAGAGACTCCATTTATGTTTGGATGTTTATGTATAGGTCAATGTCTTGTTTTAGAACCAAGTGTCATTTAGACTCCCAAATAGCCAGTGTTGTACATTGGATATGAAATGCATTGGTTTCATGCTTTGTTCCTTATTTTTCTAGCTGATTTTAGGTTTCATGCTTTGTCCCTTATTTTCTCTGAACATGTTGTATAATTTTCATTACAAATATCTAAATATATACCCAATTATTTGAATAGATTTGTATAATGTACTTATAATGTTTCCCCAAATGGATTTGTTGTAATTGGTAATTACAATGTCAACTCCATACAAGAAAAGAGAGCTTGTTATGTTAAAATGACAAATGGTGATTCATGGTGAAGGGAAATGTTATTACCCTTTATTGTGAATGCAAGGGTTTTAATGGAATAAGACTACCTCTAAAAATAGTTGAAAAACATTGTAGTGAGAATGGGCACGTTGAAGGGGTCAATGAATATCGTCCCATGGTGGGGTAATTGGTTATCATAGATCTTTAAGGGCATTATCCACTAATTGTTTTTTTTTAATTTATCTTTCAAAATAATATTTGTGATATACTTTAACCGTATTTTATTGCTTCTATTATTTTATTAACAAAAATCATCCTAAGAATGTGATGTTGCCTAAGGTGAGATGTTTTCATAGAGATAATACTAAATAACAAGTTGAACTTAATCGTGTAGATAATGATGATCACGCATATTCCTATGGAAAATGGTGATATTAATAATACAATTGATTATGATGGGACAAATAGATTGATCCAAGACATTTATAATGCTCAAATGGATGATGATGTCAACTTGAGGAGGAAAACTGCAGGATGATAATAATGACAATGATGAGGACAATGATGATGAATATATTTTGATAAACCTATCCTTCAAAATGCCACTAATCCCTATATGAAGGCACACAAAAAGTGTTCTCTCTCATCGTAATGTGGTTGGTCAACTTGAAGGTATCAGAATGGTTTGTCAAACACATGTTTGACACATATCCTAAGGTAAGAAACAAAATTTTAAATTGCATAAAACTGTAAAATTATGCAATTTTCAACTTTTATTTTATTTTATTTTCAAAGGAAATTGATGTTTAAATTAAGGATGAAACATTTATAATGATTAATATAATTTCTATTATGATTGTTTTTTAATATTGTTGTAGGTTGATAGGTGAATATTTCTACCATCACCAAATAGTTAGCTCGCATACCGAGAATTATTTTCCATTCTGAAAGAAATTGGAGTGGAATATCAGGTTATTGATGCACGCCCCAATGATCACATCATATATTATGGGCAATATGCATCTGAACCGAATTTCCTGCAATGTCAAATCAATAGATATCGAACTAATCGGGCTTAACAAAAAAGGTTCCTCACAAGGTTCTCTCATTATATTCCCATAATTCCATGCCTCGTGCATCGACTATTTAGATGTTGGAACATAACACAATTTATGGATAACCATGCACATAATAGAAGTGAAAATGATGTTCTCTCAAATTTTATTTATTCTTATATAAAAATATCAAGAAATATGTACAATTTTAAAGAAGAACCTCCTAATGTTAGGATTTCATTGGCCGATGCAACCATTTGGTGAGCTCAGTCTATCTACTCTATGGTGGTTCGCTTTTTGCTATAAACAATAACCTTCCTCCTTGATGTCAATAAAGAGGGAGCAAACAATCATTGCCAACATTGTATCCGTATATTTCTATAACAATATTGTTTTTAATGCTTAACATTTCATTTGTCTGTTCATTGCACAATTTCATATATGTATACAAGGTGTAGTAACTATGTGTATTTTTTAACCATTTAGGTAAGTACCAAGTGAAATATATGAATGCATATATTGATCCTCTTGTCGATGAGTTGTTAAAGTTATGGGATGACATCACTATGTACCCACATCTCTAGATCAATAGGTCAAATAGGATTTCAATTCCATGGATTCTTACATGACAATTCACGATGCACCGGGACTACACATTTTTGTGGTATGTAACACACTATTCACTAAAATAAGTTAGATGTTGATGATATTATAATGTTTTCTTTTTAAATAACTTCTTGTTATATAACCACGTTGCCATTGATGATTCTCTAGGTCTCTAAAGCAAACGGTAAATTTGCATGTCCAATTTGTGTTTCCTAGGATGAGATCTCATGAGATCCTCGTTGTTCAAGTTTAGGAAAGGAGGGTGTTTCTGATGAATATAGGCACTTTCTCCCTAAGAACCATAGGGATCGAAATACCGATAAACATCTTTCAATGGGAAAGAGGAGAGTAGGATAAACTACCAAGAATGACACCACCCATGGAAGTTGGAATATAAATGATCAAATCGTCAATGTAATTCCATCTTCATCATTATATGCAATATATTACATTTTTAATTGTGTTGAATTCTAATGTATACTGTGTATAATCTAACAATTGTTGTGTTAATTTCATTTATGTAACATATAGTTGGTCGTCAAGGCATTGATCTGCTTCCATGTGGAATGAAAATTTTCCCCAAACACCAGAGGTTCTACCATGAGCAACTAGAAATAACTCATTTGTTTGACACAATGCATATGGGGAAGAACGTAATGTAAATGTTGTGGAGAATCTTATATGGAAGGCATGACAAAGAAAAAATTTCTAAATTTTGTAGTGACATTCAAGAAGCCAATCATGCAATGCTAAATATTATTGATTTAAATAGGACTAATGGAGTCGATTGAAATAGCATCCCATGGTTATTTAAAGAAGATGAAAGTAATGTTGTAAAAGAGCTCATTCGAAAAAAAATTAGATTTCCAACAGATTTTCAAACATCAAGAATATATTAACAAAGAAAGGTGAATTTGGCGTTAAAACTCATGAGTGGCATACCTTCATCAAGGTAATTTCTTTGATATATTTGTTATGTATTGGTAAGAATCGATGTACTATTTTTAAATTTTGTAAATATATTGTTAATAGGAAATCATAAATTTATTAATGTGCCATAGTTTTGTTACGTTATGTTCTCTCTATCTCTCCCTCACAACTTTGACAACAATGTAAAACATTATATATGACCTTGAAAAATACATGAGGTAAATAATCTAATAGATGAATTACATATTATTTATATGTAATAAAAATGTTGTAGAAGTTGTTGATGACATGTGTTTTACTTTGTAATATTCAAGTATACAATATTGTCTTTGTTGAAACCTATTTTGTTCTCGCAACATTTGTAGGTGGTTGTCATCTAAATAAATCCATAAGGAAGATACAAAATATCGGAAGAGAGAAATTCCTCATTTAATGCAATGCAAAAGTATCTACCTCCAAGATTTTTCAATGTGCAAGAACACTACCTCATACTAACTGTGTTGAGGAGATTGAATTCAGGTGGGACTCTGCACACACAAGGTCAATGGGATGGTGGAGAGACACCAAGTCATTTAGCGCCTTTAGCTAGACAAAGAGCACACAATGGCGTTCTATGGTGAGGGGTATATGTATATCAAACTAGTGTATATTAGAAATTATCTTCCGATTTGGGAGGAAAATTAATATGCATTAATAAAAATAACATCACAAAATATCTTATGGAGGTCTTGGTCGGGAATGGTAAATGAGGAGGAAAGGTATTATATTATTTGTTTTTTATCTATATATTGTATTTCTATTCAATTTATATTATCCCTCCATCAACTATTATTATTCATTATTCTTACTAATTTATATTTTTTATTGCAGCTTGGTCGAGTGTGGATGCACTACATTTATACATTGCTAACAATCTTGATTGGATGAAGCTATGATAGAACAATGTGAACAACATGATGGTAGGTTATCATGGGAAGGGGGTGGCTACATTAATTAAAAGAGCTCATCAGAATGAAGATCACAATCTTACATAGAGGGAGATTGATTTAGCATATGGTTTAAAAGATAAATATGTAAGCATATAAAATTTTACCCACACTTCCGCTATTATACAAAGTGTTAATGTATTATTTTTTAATATTTATTAAGTTTAAATATGTTTATTAATTATTAATTTATTTTGTACTTGTTGAGAATATTGTAGTTGAAGCACCACAAAGCTATGTGGTATAATGGTCGTAAATTTCGCTGGGCCAAAAGCATGGATGACACGAAGAAAAACACAGATTCAGGGATAAATATAGTGTTTCAAGTCACTAATATTCTTCTAGAAGTGACAAACATACATCCAAGACTAAATGTAGTTGATATTATGGATACTGGATGATATAATCGAAAGTGTTACTTCAAATCCTTTCAAGAGCTACCTCCTGCTTGAGGTCAAATGGTATCGTTTACTGATAAATGAATGTGTTCCTGAAAGAACTGTTATTCAAGATGACAATGGTTTTACCATGAGTTAATACAAGGACATTTGAGTCGTGTCTAGAAATTTATGTTCTTCCCAACCAATGTGAGTAGGTATTCTATTACGAGGTTCCTGTGAAACTGTGATTGGGGACAGCTTGTTGTTAGATATGATCCAAGAGGAAGGCTCGTAAAGTATAATGTACCAGAAGAAGATGATATTCAAGAACTAGGAGGTGATACTGTAGTAACATGAGGAGGTATACCATGTATCATTAGATGAAGTCGAGGAAGTTGATTGACCATAGGATGTAGATGATAATGTTCTCGAGTAACTATATCTCGATGATGATATTATCGAAAATTATGACAAGATCGATGATGATGTTGATATGCCAATCCATTCGACGATGATTCTAAAATACTAGATGATGATATAGAATATGATGGGTTGGATGAAGAAGAAGATCAATGATATTCCCACATGTGGTGAGTGATTTGCATTATAGATCTCTCTATGTTTTTTTTCTTCATGTAATCTGTCGCTTTTAATTATAGCTGTTGAATCTAGATAGGATTGGGTATTGGGGAAATTGAGAGTGATGTGAGGGGGGAATAATTAGAGCTTCCACCTTCAATGCTGGTTTCCCCTGCTTAGTAGAGAATGAACTATTATCAAACCAAGAGAAGCTCATGAAAAGCAAGGTTTATAGCATAGTTGAAATTTGACTCATCATCACCACTGCCTGTGTCCCCCCATTTTTTAGGGGTTTCAGGGGAAACTCCCCCGATCCAAATTCCAGTTGTCCATCTCCCATTGAGGAGGCTAATAATTTATCTTCCTATCATTTCCAACTACAAGTATCTCTTTTGGAAACATAAGAAAAAAAGTGTAATCAAGTGAACATAATCCTTAGAACCATAAACCTAATTTAATGGAGTCATCAAAAGTTGCCCCCTAGTCTTAGTCGCCACCCTTCATAAATGTTGTCACAATAATGATCATTATATCAGAACATTGGAGGCATGTGGTAATTGGAATCATGAGGCTTTATCTCCTTCACCTTTCTAGTTATTTCATTCTTTCAAATCTTTATGCAATACATGAAAGAAAAAGCAGGGGTGGTGTAATTTATATATCTATGATTTATTAAATAGGTGGCATCTGTAAGTTTTCATTTCTTGAAAAAATAACCTATTTGATTCAATTCACTAGTATTGTCGGAGATGTACCATGTGTTATCTCTCTAGGAGTCCTTCAGGTTGTAACTTGAAGAAGCATGTTAACTTAAAATGTTTCAAAAGTCAATAATCGAATAAGTAATTGAATTCATAGAAGAAAGTCTATATCTATCAACTAGATCAGATGTTTGATGGGTTGAATAAATATAGCTCATATTACTTGTTAACTATTGTTTATGAGTTGATCAATGAGATGACATTCATTGGAAACTAAGACAAACTTTGATTCAATAATCATTTACAAGCTCCAAGTTTTAATCTAAACTTACTAAATCAATATAAATAGTTTTCTCGAAATGCATGTTAGTTAATATACAACATTTTTTTTGTTTTCTCTTTATAAATCTAAGTAATCTTGAAATTTACAAACCATGAAACACGACATATAGGTAGTCAAAAGCTAATCTAAACATTATGTCATTAATATGTAAATGATAGAAACTAGAAAACAAAGAAGCTAACATGTTTGTTAGTTCATGAGGTATTTGAGCATCTCAGATGAATGAAGAACACCCACGCTATGCCCAAGAGAGAAATCTTCAATGAACTTTGTGATTGTTCTAAATAAATTTAAAACATGTATTGACAATTGAGATTTAATGATGAGGAGGAAACATGAATATAACCCCGTGATCTTATAATTGCACATAATTACAGCAAGATAAATCTGGAAGTAACTTATGCATTTCATCATTCAATTAAAATTAAAGATAAATCCATTCATTCTGATTGAAGATATGATCACGGTAATTATATCATGAGAGTAACACTTATAGACTTAGGGATATTTATATTATAAATATCATGAACATCATAGATCATTAAGTCTAAAGCTATCAACCCTATTAATGTATTAGGATTAACAAAACATAAATGGAAACATTATTAACAAAAGGTAAAAGACAAAATGCATATATGATGTTTCATTAAGTCTTGGAATCACTTGTCCATAACCAGATGAGACAATGCTCTCAAAAGTCAATAATCAGATAAGTAATTGAACTGGTGAGTGAAGAAAGTCTATATCTATCAACCGTAACACATATGATGGGCTGAATAAAATAACACAGATTACTTGTTAAATCAATCTTTATGAGTTGACCAATGAGATGACAACCATTTGCAATCAGGACAACTTAGATAATAGTAATCATTCAAAACATAGGAAAATAGAGAAGATGGCAATCCCATTAATGCTGAAAGGAACTTTCAGGATCCAGACATATAAAAAGGTCTCGACAAAAAATCCGCATGGTATAGTCTCCGCATCAACCATCACCATAAACATAGTCATAGCCTTTGGTGCGCTTCAAATAATCGAGAAATTGGATCTGAAATACCAATAATAGAAAACTATTACAAAAAATATTTCAAAAGTATGGATCTAGTCCATTTTAGAATTTGATTTGTCTTCAATCCTCTAAGTCTTCGACAGTTGCATGAAGGTCTTGATGTATGATGACAAGGTCGGTGTCTTTCTTCAACGCTTGATATGTTGGAAAATACTCAAAACAACTGAGAGGGGGGGTGTGAATCATTTGTTTATGAGCTTAACCATTTTATACCTTAATATTATTAAACTTCCTTCAAGTGATCATCAACAATATACAACATGATGTACAGAAAGTAAAGACCATCACACAACATGTTACACACAGAGACGATTTTCACGAGGAAACCCATGAAAGGAGAAACCTCTTCTTCTTCAAAATGATAGGTAGTCTTTTCACCAGACATCATTTTACAATTGAGCACCAACTCAATGTGAGGCTATTACCTCCGCTTTGGTTAAGCCGCAACTTGTTTGAGAGCACCAAACCTCTAGTTTCTTAGGCACCCACTAGAAGGAAGCACCAACTCCCTCAATATTCTAGCACTAACCGGATGGAAGAATTCAACTTCCCTTAATGTTCCAGTACCAACCGGATGGAAGCACCAACTCCAGTCACAGATCCAATCGCATAATGAATACCAGTTCCTTGCACCACCCTGGCACCCTGGTTTTTTGGGTTGCAACCAGATGGAAGTTACACCTCCATGTTCAAGCTCCCACTTGAACCTCTCGGGGAAAACAGTCCCTCCCGGAAAGCACCTCCCAAACCTCCCTATAAAATTAAATAATAAATACATGCATAACTTATGCAGATATGTCAATTCTACCTATCTTTCCTTCTTTATAACTCTGGTCTTCTATCTTCTTTGCAATTCTTTCTTCTTCGTTGCTGGCAAGGTGTCTCAAGCTCAGATCAACTTTTTTGTCATTTGCCTCATTGCTCGCTCTTTCATTCCCGCCTACTTCACTGGGTTTCATCTCACTCTGCACATTTACTCAATCTCATGCTACGCCTCTACTCATTTTTCTTTTCTCACTGTTTAATTCATTTTTCATCCACTACGCCCAACCGTGATACCGTCCTCATATTCTTTTATGCGTACCTCCCCGACGGTTCCACTTGCATTTCCTTAGGCAAAGAAAGACAACTGTCCAGTAACTCAACGTCAACTCATCGACAACTAATTTGCAATCATGAGTCTATTTTTCTAACAAATTCCAAACTAAGGAGATAATTGTGAGAGAGAATAACAGTAACCCTCCTATCAATACTTGATCCGATGGTTCATATCCAATCGATATTTCACACATCTCGATTTCGACACTCTTGGCGCTCATAGTTTTAGTCACTTACAAACTCGAACTCAAACTCCATGAATAAGTCAAGTCAACGGTCCAGATCACTTCTATTCTACATGGCGCGATAATCGTACTGCATATCGTGATATCGAGATTCATGTTGCATTGTGTTCTTGCCTCTATGTCACACCGCTAAACTCCATGTGGAGTTTGATCAACGCCCTATCTCGATATTGACTTGATCTGCCATGTATTGAATCAGCGACATCGCGATATCGCTAAATCGGGTTCTGTTGCATTTGTTTCTTTTTCCTTTGAAATCGCGATTCACTAAACTCCGACACGGCCAGATAAATGGTCCAGTATGATCTTAACTCAACGGCCGGCGGGATTGAGTCACGATATCGCTATATCGCGAAATACGGGTTCTTGTTGCATTTGTTTCTTTTCCTTAGAACAATGATTCACAAAACTCGAACACGGAGTTAGATCAATGGTCTAGATTCATTCTCGCATTCAATGGTTGTGATTGAATCGCGAGATCGCAGATATCACGCATTTCGCATCTTGTTGTCGACTACTTTTGTCACTTCAAAAGTCTCCATCCTCGCATGCTCCATGAAGAAAATCAACTACCCATATCACTTATTAACTTAACGGCTACGATTAAATCACAATTCGCGATATCGTGGTTTCGGGGTTCTTGTTGTCAATGTTTTTGTCAATTTCAAAGTCCCGATCCTCGGAGCATCCGACATTGACTGGAATTAATGGTCCGTGACAAAGCTTGATTTGACGGCTCATATTTCATCGTGATTTTTCATATTATGACATTCTCTCCTTGCATTTTATGATCGTGTCTTCCTCAATCCAATGGTGGTCGGACTCCTCATACCGGATTTGACGACCAGATCCTGCCTCTTTAACGATCATAGATTCTTCTTCAAACTTTCTCTCATTCGCTACCTTCAATCATTCACATTCTTCTCAAACATTCGCTCATTCCCTGCCTTCGATAATTTACTGCTTTCTATCATTAACCTCTCTGAACTTGTCTTATGTCTGCCTGTCATCTTCACTATTTCCATCAATGATAAGCATTCGTTGTCTCTCAATCATAAATATTTTCCAACAATATCCCCTTTGGTATCGATGGAAACACAAGCACCCACATATTGTGATCTGTCTCTCCCGCTTCTTTTCTCCCTTTGACATCAATGTCAAAGCATAGTTGAAACATTCTTCCCCGACTGTTGCAAAACATACTCCCCCCGTTGACTATAAGCATCTTGGGAATACACCAGATATTCACAGTGCTCCCCGACTGTGTGTGAATGTGATTACCACTAGAGTTTATAACCCCCAACTTTGACGAAGGTATCCAAAAGGGGTTGTTGCTAATGGTTTAGTAAAGAAATCAAGTAATGAACCTTGTGATTGTTTTAAATAAATTTAAAACATGTATTGACAATTGAGATTTAATGACAGAGGAGAAAACATGAATATAACCCTTTGATCTTATAATTGCACATAATTACAAAAAGATAACTGAAGTAACTTATGCATTTCATCATTCAATTAAAATTCAAAGATAAATCCAAATATTCTAATTGGAGATATGATCACAAGATTTATATTTGGAGCAACACTTATGTAGACGTGGGATATTTATATTATAAATATCCTGAACATCATAGATCATTAAGTCTAAAGCTATAAACCCTATTAATGTATTAGGATTAACAAAACATAAAATGGAAACATTTATTAACAAAAAGGCTAAAGACAAAATGCATATATGATGTTTCATTAAGTCTTGGAATCACTTGTCCATAACCAGATGAGACAATGCTTTCAAAAGTCAATAATCTGACAAGTAATTGAACTGGTGAGTGAAGAAAGTCTATATCTATCAACCATAACACATATGTGATGGGCTGAATAAAAATAGCACAAATTACTGGTTAAATCAATGTTTATGAGTTGACCAATGAGATGACAGTCATTTGCAACTAGACAAACTTAGATAACAGTAATCATTCAAAACACAGGAAAAGAGAGAAGATGACAATCTGACATTAACAGTGAAAGGAACTTGTGATCTGTATTATATAAAAGGTCTCAGTACAAAAAATGGCATGGTATAGTCTCCAGACTTGAACCATCAGTCTATAAAATTGATAGGCTTTACAGCCTTTACAAGCAGTTTCAGATACTGAGAAATTGGATCTGAAATACTAATAATAGAAAACTATTACAAAAAATATTTCAAAAAGTATGGATCTAGTCCATTTCTAGAATTTGATTTGTCTTGAATCCTCTAAGTATTTGACAGCTCCATGAAGGTCTTGATGTATGATGACAAGGCTGGTGTCTTTCTTCAATAGTTGGATATGTTGGAAATACTAAAACAACTGAGAGGGGGGGGGTGAATCAGTTGTTTATCAACTTAAACCATTTTATACCTTTTAAATATTATTAAACTTCCTTCAAGTGATCATCAACAATATACAGCATATGGACAGTAAAAGTAAAGACCATCAGTCACACATAAAGTACACACAGAGACAGATTTTCACGAGGAAACCCATAAAGGAAGAAAACCTCTTCTTCTTCGAAATGATAGGCAGTCTTTTTCAGTTCTGTACATCATTTACAATTGAGCACCAACTCAATGTGAGGCTGCTACATCTGTTTTACAAGCTGCAACTTGTTTGAGAGAACC
>SNQJ01S0061445.1:115050-153729 GCA_010110895.2 Picea sitchensis | reverse complement strand
CCTTGGATATATTTCCCCACGAAGGCACCCTTTTGAGACCACTCCTTTACTTTCTAGAAGATCTTCTAGTCTGGTCTTCAAAACTTGGTGTAAATTTCCTGAGGACCCAAAGGAGGATGTTATAGTTTAAGTCTTGAAATCTTGCACGAGGGAGAATGGTCCTCGTAGACTCCAACATTTCAGCATTTCGATACCCGGGATACCCAAGGGCGAGTTCCCTTGCACTCACAAGTCCCGAAATACCGACTTGCAAAATCCTGAAATGACAGCATGTGGATGAGTTGGGACCTTTCAGTGGTTAGATGCCCAAGATACCCTCCCTCTTGCTAAATGCACAAATGAGATCCTTTTGGAGGATCTGAGGCCGATTACGATCGTAAAAATTGAACGAAGGAACATAGGCGATAATGCCTCGACTCCTTTTTAACCTTCGCAAGTAACAAAGAAATCGAGACCGTCGATCCCAAGACCCATGGTAGTGCATGGAACGTCCAGCTGTAGAGTACACATGGCAGCCGGTAAGCGTTTCGGCGTTTCGACACCCGGGGAACTAGAGGATAAGAACCCTTGTCCTCACGACTCACGAAATCCTGACATATGAAACCCCGAAATGATGGGGCATGGACAAGTTAAGATAATTTGGTATTTCGGCACCTGGGATACCTAGAGGCAAGTCCCTTCTACATGCCAGTCCCGAAATCCTGATGGGTGTAATCCCGAAAGGTCAACACGAGGACATGTTACCATATTTCGAAATTTCGGAAATCAGAATACTCAAGGGTGTATTCCCTTGTACTCGAAAGTCCTGAAATCCCAATGGGTGAAATCCTGAAAGGACAACACGCAGACATGTTATGATATTTCAACATTTTGGAAATCAGGATACTCAAGGGAGTATTCCCTTGTACTTGCAAGTCCTAAAATCTCGACTTGCAAAGTCCCGATATGGCATAGTGTGACTTGGATCTACATTTTGGCATTTCGATACCCGAGACCCCGAAAGGATAGTTTTTTTTCATGTGTCTACTAGATGAAAAACCCCGAGATGGCCTAGTGCGCATAAATCTAATACTTCAGTGTTTCGGCTTCCGGAGTGCCGAAGTGCATGAACCCCTTGATGTCTTATAACGCAAAATCCCGAAAGGAGAAACCCCAAAATGAGCTTAGAAAAGAATACCAGTTTCGGAGTTCCGGCTCACGGGAAACCTAAGTGCGAGACCTCCTATTTGTGAATATCCCGAAATCCCAGCATACAAAACCCCAAAATAATAATAGCATGGATGAGGTAGGGTGCTTCAATATTTCGGCAACCAAGATGCCTAATGGTAATTTTTCTTGTGCTTGCCAGTTTTGAAAACCCAGGTTGTGAATTCCTAAAATGGGTTGAGTGACACATATATATATTTGCATGTAGGATTCAGAGTTTCATTTCCCAGGAAAACCAGGTGCAAGACCTCCTATCGTCGCATACCCTGAAATCCTGATGGAGGAAACCCTGAAATAGTGAAGCATGTTTAGAATTGGTGTTTTCGGAGTTTCAGCTCCCGAGAAACCCATATGTGAAACCTCCTGTCATTGCATCCCTTGAAGTTTTGGTATGCAAAATCCCGAAGAGTAGAGTGCCCAGACTTAACTTGGGTTGCTGTTAATCATGTTAAGCGGTTAGATCCATTTCGGATTTCAGCCCTTCAAAATACAAGAGAGAAAGGGGAATACATGCACCGCGATTTCCCGAATTGCAAAAGCCGACAAACACCTCCCCGATAAGACCTATGGTCATAGTTTCCGATCATATGAGTGCAGTTAAGGGGTAGTAGGGTCTATATAAGGTCCCGTAGGGATTCGGGGATTCTCTTCATCGGAGAAAAGATGAAAAAGGCAAAAAAATTTGAATTCCATAGTGGGTGTGTTACAACTTGCTACAATATTTCTTTTGGCCTTCTATGACTTGTCAAGTGGAGCATTTCATTCATGTTTGTGCCTTGTGTAGTCAACATAAAACTTCCAATTGCAAATTTGGTTTGTATTATCCCCTTCCTCTACCTTCCCACCCTTGGAACTCTATTTCCATGGATTTCCTTAGTGGTTTACCTCCGACCTTACGAAAACATGATGCTATCTGGTTTATTGTTTTTCGTTTCTCCAAGATGGATATTTTTATCCCTTGCAATAATACCACTACTACTACCCAAACCACAGACTTATTCTTTCATAAGTTTTGGCCACACTTTGGCCTTCCTACTACCATCATCTCTGATTGTGATGCTCACTTTCTTAGTACCTTCTGGAAAACATTGTGGGATTTATTAGGTTTTAAAATCAAATATTCAACTGCTTTCCATCCCCAAACATATGGCCAAACTGATGTAGTTAACTGTAGCCTTGTCCATGCTCTTCAAATTCAATTTTCCAAAACAAAATAGTGGGATACAACCCTCCATGCCATTCAACATAGTTATAATCATACTGTACATATTTCTACTAGGATCTCTCCTTTTGAGGCATGCTTTGGATATCAACCTTTAAACCCTTATGAACTTCCACTCACCTTGCATCCTTCTGGCACTCCACCAACAGAGAGAAAAAGCATCCACCCTTTCATTTTTTTATAATATAGCATTCAAACATGCCAAAGTCTCTAAAGTGCTAAAGGCATCTGAACAACGCTACAAAGCATGCCATGATGCTCACCGTCCCCCTATGGTTCTTAATCCTAGTGATAAAGTCTAGTTTTACATGGAACACCAACGTTTTAGATCCGAATGTCATCAAAAAATGAAGCCTCTCTGCTATAACCCTTATATTGCTCTCCAATATATGGGGGACAATGATTATCACCTTGACTTCCCACCCCAACTAGGAATTCATGATGTGGTGAATGTGAACATTCTAAAACACTATGAACCCCCATTGCGGGAAGATAATGTCACTGTCTCTCATCCTGTTGAGTTAATCCTTGATTTACATCTCCCCTTGCTACAAGACACCTTACTTGACACTCACCATAACACCACCCATAATCAACCACATACCTCTTACCTTCTTGGGCACACATGCCAAAATCCTGCTCAAGCTAAATGGTTTTAGGAAGCTTCTATGCATAAGAATTTTACTCATTTACTGATGGAAGTGGGGACACTTCCAAGATTAAACATGGGAGGAATTGGGTAACCCAATGGAAATCCACATGAATACCAAGAAAGACACACTCCCTCAGCCAGTGGGATTCTTATAAGGCTCACTCTCTCAACTTATTGGAGGACAAGAACAACTAGGCACAAGTCCCAAGGAAGTAGTTGTTCAGATCTAACTAACTAGTTGTTAGAAGCTAGTTGTAGCTTGACCCATTTAAGCCATCATGTAACAACAAGCATATATATAATCTTGCTCTCTATTATAAATAAAGTGATGGTCATTTTCTCTTAGTTTGGTTATAGTATTCATGTTTTCATGTTCTAGTTAAATTCTCGAGTGTTGTTATTGCAGATCATATAGAGAGTGTAGCCATAATTGAAGATCCATATGATGTTGACAGTGATGAAGAATCTACTGAAGAAAATAGATTTTATGCAATTTAGGAAGCATGCAATTTAAAGATAGGAATGGATTAGTTAAAAACTCAAAATGTATTGTTTCCCAATTAGTTTAGAAGTAGTGGATCTAGGGAAATATCTCTCATTACTTGGAGAGACATGCATGTGGATTGCAATCTACTAGTGAGGTTACGCGACATGCATGCATATTGTTTTCTAGTAATTGAGTTTAGGAGATTCGTAATTCAGGAGTTTGGGAAGGTGGAATATGGGAACTTGGGAATTCAACTTAGTATCTACACCATTACGATAGTTATGAGGCAGCTTGATGGAGCTCAAACTAGTCCAAGAACTATGTTGAAATAAGAAGCTTCTAAAGTACGTTACCGATGTTTAGTGTTTAATTTATGTGGTTTAAATTTAGTATATGTATTTGATTTCATCATTGTACACCTTATGGGGGTATTAGAGATATAAGTATTACTATGTAATAAAGTCACTTTATGACTTTAGAATATGTTAATGTTCACTTTTTGTGTAAAGCACACTATCCCACACTCATAAGTCGAGATGATTTTCTTAATGAACAATGATATATAAGGAGGTAAACTCCTTTGTAATAGATGCACAAATTATTCATTGATAATATCAGATGGTGTTATTCATGTGAGTATATTTATTTAAGCTTAGTTATGTGACTCAACCCTATCTAGGGTTTCCTCTTTTAGTGATCTAGCTCATTTTGTGTAACACACTTGACCTCCTAATCCTTATTTAGGCTGGTGGGGCATCTAAATTTCCTCCTTGAAATAGTATTATTCCGTCTCCAAGTCTCATATATGGATTCTTCCCACTGATATATTTCCAAGGACTACACTCACACTCAAAACTAATAACTAGATCGAAATTTATAAACATCTGAAGTTTTCATGCCTCCATTTATCAAATACATCTCACTGCCATGTGGAATCCTCATGACTAACTGCCACTCCTCCCATCCGATGTGACATTGACATGGTTCTTGCCACCTAGCTCATCGACTCATCGAATCCAAATTCTTGGGACGCTTCTTTGGCGTCATTGGGGTTCTCTCTCTCCCTCACGGAGACATAAGTCACCTTCACCCTCAAGCTCCAACGAAAAACTTTGATGAGTCCAGTCTCTATATCCGACGGCTCTCGGACCCTGACACCCAATGAATCTGATCACGTCAATGCATTTAACTTACTCAACATTTATCACCTATCCTATGAACCTCTTTTTAGGTGATCAGGTGGGACCTAATACAATCTATGACTAAGATTTCATCTTTCCCATTCATCGATTAATGGGTCTTGTCTAACCTTGTAAAGGCCTTCGTTGTCATTGTCGAAGTGTACTCACTCCAACTTTGAGGCCTACTCTCAACCACCTAGTCCTCACAATTACTTTAGCCATATTTAATGGTGATTGCAACACCTCTGTCTACAGTCAATATCTAATCTTCGGGTTCTATCTAGGTGATAGTTAATGTTCCTGGCCCCCTTCCTCATGGCAAGTCAATTAAGATCCAACAAATTTTATCTTCTTGGATGTCTTCTGATAGATCAACAGTTCCTGGGTCATTTCGTCGTCATTGACACATTACTACAACCTTCACCTCAAGACTACTGACTACTCTTCTTACCACGAAAGTAAGTTCAACTTCAACGACCTAGATTCTTCTCTTTTGTCCTCGATCGAATCAACGAATCTTATACTCTCAGGTCTTCTTTTGTCAGAATGGCTATTGCATATCCAACGATGAGGATGGATCCTTTGATAGATCTAAGACTTATGGATCTTTTCATCGTCGTCAGAGTTTATCACTCCAAATCTTAGTTGATTTTAAGGGTTTTTCTCCCAATGAATGGATTAGATACACTTGCCTCAACGAACCAATGACTAAGAGTTGTTGGCATGCAATGGGAAGACCCAAGGTTTAGCATTAAATCACCAAAAAAACCCTAAATATACCAACCCTTTGGGCATCACCCACAAGCAGGTGAATTCTCACCTAAGGTACCTATGTGGACTATAGGAACCATGTTTTCATGGTCATGGAGGAATGGGAGACATTCATCATATTCTCAATCCTTAATATTCATTCATTATACTAAGTATACTATGCATGAAATCATCAAAGCATCTAACATATTCATATTAACCATCCATACATTACATGTGCGCCATAAACAAAACAAAAAAGAAACACATTACAACAAAACATAGATCATAAAAATTCATACATCATAACACAAAGATTTGTTTTGGTTCACCTCAAACTGGGCTATGTCCACAATGATAGGCTTCTTATATTATCATTCAACATCATCTCTTACAAAATGTGTGCACTACGCTCATACAAGATATCTCAGTTATACCCCAACATGCCTTACCATTCGCGTCTACAGTGCACACTTTTCTCATTATTTCCTTTCAACCCTTCCCAAACCTCATAAATACAGTTTCTCAACTCAGAAGTTCACAACTCTCTAACTCCTCATGACTAACCAACCTCTCTAACCCAAAAACCCATTACATATTTATACTTTTACATTAGGGATTATCTCGTTACAATGTGGAAAAAATGTCCAACTAATTCTAGCTAACTTGTCTTTTTGCGTGCATTGACCCATGAAAATATGCTAATTGTCTTCCTTTCTTCCTTGTGCAATGCTCCTTAGTCAACTTGTCACGCAGTTTTCTCCTACGCGATTCGCAAAACTTACCCAAAATTTCTTGCTCCAACAGGCCCCCAACACTCACCTATGGCTTGTTCTGATCCACTCAGTTCTGTTGATATGCTGCCTTCAGTGTCACATTGAGCTTCTTAAAAGTCTCCCTGACAGTTGTGATCTTTTCCCTTGCTTCTACTTCCCACACCAATATCTCTTTTGCAGCCTGTGCGATGATAGGTGTCTACAACTTCTCTTCTCTCTCTTGTACTGCTTTCTTTACCTTGCCTTGTACTGGTGTGATCTCTTATGTTACCTTGAACACTTCTTCTTACAGTGGCCCTAACCCTTGTGCTAGTGTCTACTACTCAAACCTGATTAGATTTGTCTCCTAGTTTACCTGTGTGTTCTCCACTAAATCAGCCATCTTTTCCTTTGCTAGTAGAGTTTTCAACATGTCTTTCATCTTCTGTGTCTTCTCTTGCACATTATGTAGGTTCTCATCTAATGATTTTAGTTCCACGTTCCTCAATAGCACAGTCCATGCTTGTGTGCTTTCTTCATAAAGCTTTGCACATTCTTCATCCATTCTATTTATGGTTTCTATTGTCGTCGTAGCTATCTTCTCTCTCTTCTCTCTTTCTTTGAGTGGTGTACTTAGTGTTTGGTGCGCTTCCAAATCAATAATATTCGCATGGAAGCCCTGAATTGCTTCACTGACCTTCGTGATTTGTTCTTCTAAAGGAGCGTCTACCTCCATAGGAACTTCTGGAATATTACTATAGAACCCCTGTATCTCCTATTTCAATATTTTTGTCCTATGTACAACCTCATCCCTCTCCAACATAATTTTATCGCATTATTCATGGAGCACATCATTATCTCCAACTGAGACATCACCAAGTCAATATGACTAAGTTCCTTGGCGTGCTCCTACAACTCTTCCGTAGGGAATTCTAAATCTCTTGCTGCTATCTCCATCACTTGATGATATCCTGATATTGAACATGGGTGGGATGTCATTGGTTTCACGTCTGTCATCTTCGTTGTACTATCCATTTTCTCTTGTTTTCCTGTTCTAACTAGAACTACCCTAGTTGTCTCCAAAATCTGTCAAAGTGTGGCATTTTGCACTTGCATGTCTAAGTGCATTTCTTCTTGCTTCTACGCCACTCATTCAAAATCCTAATTAGTAACCTCCTTAAGTTGATCCACGATATTTTTTAAGTCATCATTCGTTAATGCTTGAATGACCACTTGCTTTGCGGCTTTTTTCTTCTTCCGCTACTGTCATTTTGGCCCCTTAGGGTGTTCTTTCCTTTTCTCCCCAATAGGAGGTGGAACTTCATGAAATTATTCTTCACCATTTCCTTGCTCTAGTTGTTCCTCTTCTTCTTGATATTTTTTTGGTTCCATCTCCTTCTCTGGTTTTGTCTCTGGGATTCTCTACTCTTCATCCCAATCATTTACTATCTGGATGATGTTCTATTTCATCACTTTGTAATGCATTGAAAACCATTAGTGAGTTGGATCCCTCTTCGCTTGAATATAGATATGATGCATCCCTACCTTAAACCACACAATACCTTTATATATTTCAACAATATGCGGTGGAATGCACTACATGTACTGGATGCATTGTCGAATTCCCTCCTTGTAAACATAAAAAGTAACATTATTATCCATATATCAATTCTTATGGGAAATATTCCATAAAGAAATATATCTCACTCCCACAAACGACTTATTGATGCCTTCCAAGAACTGTGTGTCTTCAGGCTCCCTCCATGCAGTCAGTGCTATCAAAATTAATAATCAAGCATAGTGGAACTCTATTCCTTTCTCCTGTGCCTCCTTCTAGTCCATCAAAAACTAATTGACTAAAAAGGTTGACCAATTCATTATTACTCCTGCTACACACTTCTTCACTGCTACTATGGATCCTGCTAGTACCTGATCCCTATGACATTTTCTCAGTATATTACACGCTAACACTTGTGTTGCAAACCTTACTATATCATCAGTGATGCTCGCTACATCAAGCCCACACATTCCTCTATATGTTCCATACTTATGATTGATCCTCTTTGACAGTGATTTCTCGTTGGCCTTGTCCTTGAATAATGGAAAAGGGCCCTTGCCTTGTGTAGGTAATCCTGTGATACACACAATCAACTATGTATCTATCGACACAACTCTGTCTAGCCATAGGAATCCTCCATGGAGACAACTAAGAAAAAAATTAACACATGTGTTGATTTCTGCGCTCCTCCAAAAATGGGGTATCTCTAGTAGATTTAGAATCCATGATCGCTAGAACCCTATAGCCCATTCCTTCATCTTGAATGTCGTTACTAGTAATCTGGGTCTCATTACTATGTGGAAATAGTTCTGGTGCACTATCTTTGGAAATTACTTCGCATCTGAAAGGTTGTGGTTTGAGTATCTCAAGCTCTCTATTGCTCCTAGCATGTCTCCCTCAACAGTGATCCTAGGGGGAATCACTGGTGTAACCATGGAATACTTGGATTCCTTCTGTAGTTTGAACTGCTTCACTCTGGGTTTTCTTAGTGAAACATACAGTAGGGGAAAGTTTACTGGCTGCTCTGTGCTCAGGCCTTCTTCATGAACTAGTGTTGCAGACGGCTTACTGCATCGTTTCTTCATCCTTGTTGTAGATTCTACTCCCTTAGGTGGCACCATAACTCTTCGTGCTTTGACTATGTTATGAAAACTCTCTTGACTCTTACATGGCTACTCAAATATCCTCTCCACTCTCTTCAACTGTCAAGAAACAATAAACTTTAATCGTCATCCCTTTATTTTCTTTATATCTCGACACCAATTTTTTCCATATTTCTTCTCACCCGAACTTGTAGTCTAATCCACTTGCCTTCGCATTCAATTCTTTCCCTAATTATTCATTAACTTCGTATCCTCCAGTGGATCATACACTAGATTTTCCACCCTTCCCAAATCCTCTTGTTGTTTTCATTTATGATTACGTGGCTCCACTACCTTGCCGTCATGTCTACTCTTAAATGCTTGTCCCGTCATGGATGTCCTTTAATTCTTTTCCCTCCTTCTACACTTATCTCTATCGCACTTCAATCCTCCTTCCTTCGCACGCTTTCTTGTTGTTTCTACATATCTGTGAAATTTTCTAGTTTCTCTCCTCAATTTATTTGATCAATACCTTATGCATAAATTCAACCTTTTGTCTCTTTCCTCAAACTCTTTTATTATTTTTATTATTTCCTTTTTATCTATAATACACTATAATACAAGTACTATGGTACACATTCTGCATGCTCAGAATAGTGTGTGAAAGCACGGCTGTCCCTATACAATTTCAACTGACTACCGTTAACCAATCCTTCCACAACTTCCCCATTTAGTTTCACCAACTGAACAACACCTTCTTCAATCAAAAATCTGATCACACAGAGACCTATCCAATGCATTTGAAACTTTCCAGGGTGCTATAAAAAATTTCTATCATAAAGTAAAACCAAGTCTCCCTTTTGAAACTTATTTTGTTTAATATGTCTATCAAGCCAATTTTTCTTTCGTGCTTTCTTTACTTGTTGATGGAAACCCACGATAAACTGGTCTTCTTCCAGTTCTACTAGCTCTAATAGTATTTTCTCTACTGCATCTGAATATGTAACCTTTGTTAACGCAACTATGCGTAGGCTCGGTACAATAAAATCCATAGGCATAACATATTCTTGACCATACACTCATCTGAATGGGGTATGTCATGTCAACTTATTACTTGTAGTCCTATAGACCCATAAAAGTGTTGGAATCTTCAATTCCCAGTCATCTCCACTTACATTGCATACCTTCGTCAATGCATGTTCTAGGATATTATTGAATTCTTCTATTGTTCCATTCATCTAAGGATATGGTGTGATTTTTTGATGATGAATCTTAAAATCCTCTATTAAAGTTGCAATTGTCCTATTCAAGAAATGATTTCCCTGATCACTCATAAGTATTCTTTGGAATCCAAACCTTTTAACCACATTTTCAAACAAAAATCACATAGTTGTCTCCGTGCTGCAATATCTTACTGGCTCCGCTTCATCCCATCTGGTCAAGTAATCTGTGATAGTAATAATGTATGTAGCTTCAGACCTCTTTGCTGGTGGATTAATAGGTCTAAAAAAATCAACGACCCATTTGTAAAAATCCTATAATGTCACTTGTGGTATTAATGGCATCTCATCCCTCCTGGAAGGCTTCCCAAGTATTTGACAAACATCATAACTCTGGCATAATTTCTTAGCGTCCTTATGAAGGGTGGGCCACCATAATCCTACACATAAAATCTACTAAGCCATTACCTTCCCTGCATAATGACCTTCTGAAACTCCCTCATGTGCCTCTGATAATATCATTTGTCTTTCATGCTCCAATACACAATGTCACAGAATACCATCTGCCCCTAACTTGTACAAATTCCCTGCTATGAACTAATAGTTTTCTACCTTCACTACTAGCTTCTTCTTATGCACAACTGTAAAATCTGATGGAGCTGATCTTGTAATCAAGAACTAGACTATGCATAAAAAATTGTCATCAACCATATAAAGTGCAAATAAGTGTGCGTCTGGTAGGTTTTCATTCAAGTTTCCTGCATCTTCTCATGACATTATGGGTGATAAATGATCAGGTCCTGAATTAAATTTCCTTGGTTTCACAATCACCTCAAAGTCATATTCCTGAAACAATAATAGCCATGTTCATATTCTTCCCCCGCAAAATGTCTTATTAACTACGTATCTCAATGAAGAATGGTCTATATACATCTTAAAGTGAGATCCCAACAAGTAGTGTCTAAAATTTTGCAATGCATACACCATTTCTAATCCTTCTTGCTCTATGGTAGTATAGTTCTGTTATGTAGATGAAATCTTTCTGCTTGAAAATGAAATGGGGTGATATAACTCTCCTTCTCCTAGTTGAGCTAGTACTAGACCTAGCGCTATAAAGGATGCATCAACATGAACATTAAACTCTTTCTTCCAATCTGGGAATACTAATATCAGTTCTATAACTAATTTCTTCTTTAGAGTGTCCAAACTCTATTGACATTCCTTATTACAATGGAACTTAACTTCCTTCTTCAACAACTTCTCAAATGGGGATATGATCTGCGCATATCCTCTGATGAAATTTATATAGTACTCTATATGACCCAATGTGGATCTCAATTGTCGCACTGAAGTAGGTGGTGGAAAATAAACAATCACAACTATCTCCACAAGATCAACTAACAATCCCTATTTACACACCACATATATCAACAAGATTCCAAAAGGAGCACAAAAAACACATTTCTTTAAGTTCAATGAGATCTGAAACTACCTGCACCTATCCAACATTAAGCACGGATTCTCAACATGGTTCTTCAACAGACTAAATACTATCCAATCATACAAGTACACTTTTAAGAACTTATGAATAAACTCTTTGAATGCTGCTACATTTACTCTCGAAAATATTGCAGGTGCATTCTTCAACCCAAAAGGCATAACTTTGTATTGATATCTTCCCCATTCTGTCACAAAGGTTGTCTTATGTCTGTCCTCCTATGCAATCTTGATCTGATAATATCGCAAAAACCCATCAGTGAATGAATATGCTTCCTAACCTCCTACATTCTCCAACACTTCATCTATGAACGATGTAGGGAATGGATCATGTAGACAACCATAATTCAATTTCCTCAAATCTACACATATTCAGATTCCTCATGTCTTCTTGTCCTGAACTACCATAGGGATGATCCATTCTGATTCTTCCACACATTCAATAATTCCTTCTTCTAGAATCATGTCTATCTCTACTTCCACCTTATGCTTATACATTGGGTTCAATATGTAGGGTCTCTATCTCACAGGCTTGGCATCTAGCTTCAAAAAAATATTCATCTCTCCTAAATCCCCAACAATCCCTTTCATATCTAAAAAAGTAGTCAGAAATAGGTCTTGATACTCGCGCAGTAAGTCACCAATCTTCTCAATTGTTTCCTTACTCTATTAGTCTTCTATGTTCACAAACTTGGGCTTATCTTGTGTTCCAATATTCACTTTACATGTCTTCAATGGATTTTCATACACCACAAATTCAAGATCTGTTCCCTTTACTGTGCTTTCTCTTTCAGTTTCTGGTATTTTCACTTTTTTTGGGTCTTCCTCTTCTTGGTATTCTTTCGTAACATTATAATAGTGAAAAATTTCTTCATCCGTCGAAGTAAATCTAGGTGCACTATACACCGATACTAATCCCATTGAGTCTTCTGATGCAAAACTATTGTTCTTAATAACCTACAAGGATGATTCAATCAAAGGATCATCATTTTCAAAACTAAAAGTTACCTTGAAATTCCAAGTTAATTCTTCCCAATCTACTATTCCTTTGTGCACTTCCATTTCTAAGTAACAATTCTTCGGGATTGTATCCAAAATATGTACAAACCAATGTGTCCATTATTTCTCATGTATTGAAATCCATGTCGTGGTACACCATGCAACATGATCTTCTAGCCGACTCAACCCAATGTACTTTTTCATAGTATATTCAATCTCTATCCCGAACCTAACCTGTAATAAATTTATGCACTATTTCCAATATCTTATTCCATCCTTATGCACAACCCACCATATTGCTGGAGTCTCTTTTAACGCAACATCTAAATCTAGTATTCTCTATTGATTTGACATTTGCAATTCAAATTCCCTTATAAAATATGATACATCAGTTAGTCTGTCACACCTTGGAGGATCACATACCTCAGTTCCAATCCATCACAACATGTGGGTAATCTGAGCACATTTCTTTGTAGACACTTCATGCAATCTTTGCTGCCAATTCTCCAAAGCTTCTTTTGAATGACGTGCATGAAATGATACTTAACCAACTAAGTACAACATTAGTTGTAAGTTTCACATAGTCGTCCATCTGTGCAGTCATAATATAAATGTTATCAAGCCCTTTTCCCTTTATTGGTTCTACATATCTTCTTCCCTCAGTAGGATCCAACGACATAGTAACCTTCAAGTCTTCTACTTCAAATATCATCTATCTCTTCTTCAGATCAATGATATTCTAGTTTTCAAAGGCCCAATCAAGTCCAAGTAGCACTGGATAAGGGGTACTACCATCCACTATTTCGATCACTTAAAAATCTGCTAAGATGTGCACTCCATCAATATTAACACTTACCCCTATCAGTATTCCAATTGGGACATTATTATGCTGATTTTATAACCTCAATTAAATTGGTGACCATATCAATTGTGGCTTACCCATCATTTCCCAGGTCTGCTTCAGAATCACATTCACATTTGAACCTAGATCCAAAATAATATTTTCCATGTCATAATCCTTTATCTGTGTGTTGAGTCAGAACTCCCAGTTTGTTTTTTTCTTGCTCTACACTTGGTTAACTATTCAGTGTGTGAAATGTATCTCTCTTTCTTGGGCATAATGGTTGATCATTATGTGTAGCATACTCAAAACAGACTCATCCTTCATTAATTCTAAACAACTTTTTAAGAAATCTTTCAAAGTGCTTACCTTTTCAACTTGTCTTTCTTAATGGTCATAAGCTGGAGGCATGTCATATACGGGTAGACTATCATACAAAGGTGGTGCAGTTGAATTCGATGTTATTCATTCTTCTCCTATCACTTCTTTTTTGGCTTTCTTGTAGGTCTCTTTCTCCTTTCCGGGATTAAACAATGGAAGAGGCTCTCCTACTTTCCTGACCCACTAGTGAATTATATTCTCTTGATCTGTTGCATTAGTTCTGGTTCTTGTTCCTCTGCGCGTAACTACTGCTATCTTAGGTTGTTTGTCGCACACCTCTTCTACTATCATCTGTACATTTAGGTTACTCTTTTCTTTCCATTTTGCAATCAGCTGTGGGAAATCCTCCATCGCATGGTCTAGATGTTTGTAATATGTACACGTTGTGAAGGGATTTAGACAGTCTCATGCCAAATTTCTAGGCTGATTAAAATTATAACATATAATTTGTCCTCTTCCTCTACCGAATCCTCCTCTTCCACAACCTATAAACCCTCCTATTCCTCCTTGATGATAACCTCTTGGAGTATTATATTGTGGAGCTCCTCCTTCCGATTCTTCTCCTTGGAATCTGTATGCATCTACAACGTGCTCTTTCATCAAATGAAATGCATGAAAATCCTTTTCTTCATGTCCTACTAACTTACAAAAATCATAAAACAAGTTTCTAGCAGTGCTATGATATTTTTGCATCAATGGACAATTAGTAGGGTGGTGATCCACTGTCTTGCAAATCTCACGCCATACCCCTAATGGATTCAAATCTCATGTATTCAAATACTGTTGAAAATATGGGCATCCGTTCTTATGGTGACCTTCTATTCTACATGTGACATGTCAGACCACTTATAATTTTGAGCTTTTGAACTTTTATTTTTGCCTCTTAGAAATAAAAATTGTACCCAAAAAAGAAAAAAACTTAGAGAATTTCCTTTTAATTTTAATAAATCCATTGGTTGTTATTTATCAATAAGGCACTTACAATATTTATCGTCGATGAGTTACTCTAATTTGATCAAATGATTCTAATGATATCCAAAGTGTAGAAGCTACCTGAGATTTAAAAGAAAATCTTTAATGGTCACTTCAGAGTTTCGCGCTTCGGGTGTTCCAACAAATATAAACAACAAAAACCCCAAAACGTTGAAGTCCCGAAGATAGTCACTCGTGATAATTCCTAAAGGACTTACGGACGTGTTATAGGACATGTGTCTTTTAAAACTCTTTTCTTGTGCTGACATGTGGCACTTATTTTTGATATTTCCTTCAGATGATTCATACATTTTCAAGTAACATGTGTTACCTTTATTTTCTTGACACGTCATCAAGAATGGCATCATCTCTACCACATCACTTTGGGAGATTGCCCTTCAGAAGTTTTAACAAAGACTGATTTCACATACCACTGAAGTATCAAAGCGCCGAAATAATTACAAAAAGTAAAGAGTGTTTTAAAGAGTTAATAAAAAATTTAATAACTTATGTTAATCATGATTAATTATTAATTAATCACTCCACAGTTTTAGACTTCGAGAGATTTCCATCCTGTCACATCCAAAAATTCTGAAAGCCTAACCATTGAAGTGTTAATGACATTTATGATTGACTAAAGTTAATGATTCCATAAAGATTGTGAATCACCAGGTAATAAATTTCATTAAGTTTCTAATAAATTCTTCATCAGTAGATCTATACGAAGACCGATAGAATTTATGAATAAAAAATTTCTAATTTCAAAGTTATTTTACCATTTTCTATTAGCAGGTTTTTCATTCAGTGAAAAGCTTACAGACTTATCTTCTTACAGGCAGGCTAGTTTTATTTTCTTGATGATTATGGCGCCATGAAAAGTTGCAAAGAATCTTGATGCATCAGGTGATGATTCCAATCCAAATGTAGATGTTCTATTAGACACAACTCCGTGAGTTATGGATGTCATTGAGTCTTGGAAGTAGGTTTTTGATATCTTAGAGCATGAGATTATTAAATTTCCAGATGATTCCGCTGAGGAAGACAACAAGTCCTTTTCATCCAAGCTTAGATTGGTAGCACAGTCAGAGATGCATAAGATTGTTGCATGACCTAGAATTATACCCTACAATGATATGATAAATTGGGCTTTGGAACATATCAACATACAAACAAGGAGCATCATCATCCACCAGCAGACCGACGTTGGCTCTTTTCGACCAAAGAATATACAAGTAATGTATAAGCTTTCCCCTACACCCATATATACTTACAATGCATCATCTATTCTAGATTTCGAGAGAAAATAATTTACTCAATATGGTAGAAATGGTCATGATATAATCAAGACCTGGTGGGGACATATGGAAAAATTCAGAGCCAACACTCATGGTATGTATTCCACGATGTCCTTAGATGCTCATATGTTATATATATCCATGATTCTCTATCATCTGTTTGGGAAGAAGAACCCTACGCATTTTTCAGTTGAGTGGGTAGCCATAATGAATGAAGTAGCCGAGGGTTATACCTTCAACTGGGCTAAAATGCTATCTGATAATCTGGCTAAGGAAATTGCCGAGTATCAATCATCAAAATCAAAATGGAAACCTACTCCTTTTTACATGTCAGAATATATTATGGATACCATTTGTTTGATGACCCCATTCCTCTTGATGAATTGGAGTTGGACCTCGGCCAATTATGAGCCAATACATTTTTACCACTCTAAATTATGGGAGGAAAATGCCAAAGATTTCTTTTACAAAATTTGTCAGAGCGTAGTGGTACCTGTACACATAGCTATTTATGGCCACCCACCACCCAGAATTTCAGAAAAGATTATGGGGAACTTAGGAAAACTTGCAGACTAGTTCATTGAGGAGAATGATGGAATATCCAACAATAATGAGAGGGGGGGGGGTGAATCAATATTACCTACTTTTTTCTTATTAATTCCAATTGATATTAAGAACACACATTAATTATTCAATTAATAAATATATGATGAAAAAAAAACCCTTATGAACACAAGATTTTATCATGGAACCCAACAGGGTAAACCACCAACCCTTTTCTCATTAAAAAATTGTTCTTTTACAAAATTGTTTTCAAGCTACAACTTGATGGAGAGACTGTCCCTAATTTTCTTCAGATACGAATGAAGGGATGCTTCCACACCCCATTTACTAGCTACAACTGGAAGGAGGCTATGACCCCCTAGTTTATCATCTACCACTGAAAGGATGCTTCAAAAACCTATTTACCAGTTGCAACTGGAAGGAGGCTACGACCCCCTACAGGCTTGTAGCCTGCCCTAGTACCACCCTACCACCCTATTTAAGTTTATTGTCGATATGTGAATTTTTTTCTAACATCCAAATGATTTCACAATGCAATTCATTCTCCGCTCCTCTTCATATTGAATTTGATTCATGCAGCCATTAACACAACTACTGTCAGATTTGACTTTTTGACTTTGAGTTGTTTTCCCTTGCTCCACCCTTCCTCCATTTTTTACTTTGTCTGCTTCTGATCTTTAGCAAATATATAAGCCTGTTATCACACCTGTTCATGAACCATCATCTTTGTTGATACAAATACATAGCTCTTCATATCATCACATCTTTGGTCTCTATTATTTTTCTAAATGAGGATGGATCTCAGAGATACCTTACTTTCATCTCTGAATTCTATCTATATTGTCCTTCAATGACCATAAAAAACTAAACAAACTTACCTCTTGAATAAGAATGTGTCTCTTTGTCATAACGTTAGTTCTATTCTGTTTGTAACTTGTTTTTGAGCATAATTAATTAACAAACTTTTGGTTAAGAAATTCACGGCAATCCTTTTCAAGTTCATCAATTGTATTAAATGCTCCTTTCGTCGATTTACATTTTACTTCAGGTTTAATGCACCTTCCATCGACATCTGGACCGCTTTTTGTATGCATATACAATCCCTCAAATTGGAATTATGCCAAAAAGAACTATAGAATTAGTGGTCTCAAGATTTTAAACCTTTATTTGACTGCGCAGTGAAATTGATGACTCTCCAAACTTGATATCGAGATTTGGTGATACTCTAAACTCGGTGACCCTCCAAACTTGGAGTTTTATGCCAGAAACTCAATAAGATTGGAAATCGCCTTTCCAACTAATGTAATGAACTTATTTTTAGGCCCATGGTCACTCACATGACCGTCGCACCAATGTATATAAAAAAAATTCAATGAATGGCCAAGATCACTTTTTCGGCAATCCAACAGTTGTTATCATTTTGAACAAAAGGTAGGGGTCCTGACAAGTAGTCCCAGGCTCTAGGATGGTGAGATTCTTGAGGAGTCCAAGAACCTAGAGCCCCCACCATACCCTTTCTCTATGCGTCGATATAGCTTAGACACTATTCTATATATAAACTTGTAGAAATCGTTTTACACTATCAATGTGGGACTAAAACTCAACAGGCAGTTTAATCAGCACCGTTGATCTCTTGATCGGATGGTTGTTGAGTCTCCAAGGATTTATCTGTATCGATCGACTGTTGTATTCATCTGCAAGATAACGAGCCTTTGGAGTACCTTTTCAATTGATTGCTAAAGGCCAGTGAGATACAAAAAAGGCTTCATCTACATAAGCAGAGAGCAATTGTAGAAGGAAGGCCATTATGGCCTCTCACAGAGAATCCAGAGTACTTGGAAGACCGATTACACCTTGCCCATTAACATCATACAGTTCCATTTCCATGTGAAGGGTACCCATCCAGTCACCTACATTTTGGAGAGATTGAATTTGTTCCTTGATTCTGTTAGTGTCAACGAGGAGAGACGTTGAACCAAATTTTATAGACACGGGTTTGATCCAGAAATCACATCAGTTCCTATATACCCAAGCTTGGAAACACTACAAGTCCATAAAATATTATCATAGCCATCCAACAGACACTGTTTAATCTGATCCACATCCTTTTCTTGCAATTTGGTTTCTTGTAAACATAAGGCATCAAAATTCTCCCTCTTGGCAAGCTACACAAATGATTTCTCATTAATCCATTTCAATAAGGATCTCAAACCATTTGCATTCAAAGAAATCATATTTATTATGTTTGCAGTATCCAATGGTGAACTAGGCCTCATGATAGATGGGTTATAGGCAACCCATCCAGATTTCACTTTCTTGTGAACAAGCATTGTCCATGGTTATTCAAAATTGCTAACTGGATCGTTTTCTCCAACAACACTAACTTCTATCTTTGAGTTTTCATTGACCTTTGATATTTTTCTCTTTTATCGAGCCAATACATATCTGTTGCATTTGACTCAATCATGGATTCTTGACAATCCTTATTCTTCCATGATAGGGATTGTTGTACTGTAGTAACAGAGTGCCTTAATGCACACTGTTATTTTGTCAATGCCAATGAACAACAATGTCTCTCATTTATTTGACATCAGTGCCAATTCCATCAATGCCAACCTGTATTGGCATATTCCCAACAATCTCCCCCTTTGGCATTGATGGAAATAATGTCTTCATTCCCCCCCCCTTGACATCAAGGGAAAAGGTTTGAATGACTCCCTGTTAACGAGATAATCGTTAAGTGCAGACACTAATCGATCCCCATAGATCCACCTAGATCTAGAAAAAAACACGACAGGACATGGCGCTTTCCCTAGGCTCTAATCATCGAATTTACTACCAAACAAAAGGTGAGAGACATACCTTTAAGTGTCACTTCCTTATGTCTTTGTTGTTCCTATTTCTCTTCGATGCTCTTGTGATACTGATCCTGCAGTGAGACAAAATCCAACCAAAGTGAAAGAAGCAAAAGTATATTCAATGACAACCTATGCATATGATCAAGGAACTATGCAATAAAATAAAGATAATTCTATGGGAAATAAGCATGCCACTGTATTATATTAAATAATAGGAAGAGAGATTACAACCGGATACCTTGATGTTGTAAGGTTCCTTCCAACAGTTCCTTTCTTCCCACACACTTCTTGCTCTAAGGATTCTGAGACCATGGATATGATAGCTACTCACAGTCTATCTTGACAAATAAAAGCTCAAAGCCAACATACAAGCTCCAAAAACTCCAAGCTACAAAACTCAATAACAAGCCAATCTAACCAAATCCAAGTTAACTTTTTCCATGAGAGCTCCTCTCCTTTTATAAGCTGAAGAGGATAAGGTGAGGAGGTTAGGATGATCCCACTAAATCATGGAAGCGAGTAACATCCAGACCGTATAGAGGCCACCTCACCATAGAAGCTTCTCCTTCTAGAAGCATCGAGAAATGCTCGTTTTCCCCACGTATGAAGGCCACTGCACCCTAGCTATAGAGAAACCTGCGGAAACTCCAAAGCCTAGCTATAGTGCAGCCTACAGAAATCAGGCATTTCTACACCCTGCATATAAAGCAACCTGCAGAAATCCTCCAAAATAGGGTTTTTACAGAGGAAAACACAACTTCTTTTCTCAGGGAAAGTTCTTCTCCCTTCTTTCTTCAAGAATTTAGGCCACTGATGCCTCTGAAGGAAACATATAGGTTTACATCATTAACGGTCATAGGGATGATGAAAATAATGTGTAACAGAGAGCCCCCCAAAGTATGAAGTTAGAACAGAGTGATAGCTGAAATACTTTGGCGAGTGTGTGTAGGGAACAAGGAACAATCAGTCGGAAACCTGCCAACAAACAAGGAAATACAGTACAATAATATATCATCACCGAGGTAGGAATTCCCATACTCATAATAAAAATGACTCAAAGCATAAATGCCGACATGCGAAGATCCATGTCAAGTAATACAGGTCATGGACACCAAACATACATTGTGGATCCATGCCAATATGACTTAAATCTGAACATAGCCACCAAAAATACATTGTGGATCTATGTGTTAAAGACTCAAATTTGAACATAGCCACGAGACATACAATGTGGACCTATGCAACAGTACAAACGAAATATACTCCAACTCAACCTGAATGTGTGAGAAAATATTCAGGGTCTTCATCTCCACCACTCTATAGTACGAATTTAACCATGCGAATACATGTACTAAAATTGAACATGGTAGAAACCACTTGATTACCGTTCATTAGTGAATATCGTTAACAAGTGCAAGGGAAATCACCATTAATGTCAATGACTCCCAAGGTACACTAGTACAATCCAACGAATGTGAATCAATGAGCTAAGGTCGAACACTCAGTGGAATCTCCCGATCAGGGGTCAGTAATGAAAACCCATTGTTGAAAGCGAGGAAACCTGCCATTCAGGCATGCAAGTTCCAAGGTACCAATTAGTTTCTAAGTCTAATTCCTAGATAATGAGTTGAAGTTGACAGGAAAAGACTCATCACAGGAGGTCCTTAATGTATCTCCCATCAATGACATGAAACGGGTAACAAGATTTGAAGTAGATCATAGTAACCAGTAACTCAGGACTGACTCAGGGATGGCTGACGTAATAGAAGGCTTAAGGACTGCAGAAATGGCTGATGCAATAGAATGATTTTTGGGTTGAACTTCTCATTGAACATATTGACGACACAACAACTGTCTTGGAATCACTGACTCAACATCAAGGATCACAGACCAATTTGTAATCTTATTAAGGAGTATGATCAAGAGACAAGTGGATTTTCCCAACCTAGACACAAAGCAAGTGAAAGGGTGTCATGTTTAAAGGTGACTCTTCCATAGAATACAGGTTTAGACACATTTTTTTCCCAATTTTTCCCCCACCATTACTGGCGAGAACCTATTTATTTTTATGCAAGCTTAAGGAGGATAACATATGATTGTAATGTAAGATCATCCTTCAAATGAGTCCCTCAGAGTATGTTTAACGAACCCTAGGAAGGAGTGGTTCAGTCCCATATGGGGCTTTCGATGTTTGTTTAACGAGTCCAAAGAAAGAAAACTCAGGGGTTTTTCATGTTTAGAGAGTCTGAAAAACACTTAAAGAGAACTCTCTCAGTTCCTTTTTCATAAAGTAGTCTGATGAGACAAAAAAAGAGATAAAATATCGCTCAATAGATGCTTTCTTCAAATACTTTAACGAGCATGAAAAGAACAAGGTCACTCGACAATGTTTTCATGTTTAGAGAGTCTGAAAAGAGTTTAAAGGTGACTTCAGGTGGTTCCTTTTTTGTGTAACCTTTACGAGTCCAAAAAAGTGATAAAATTATACTCGGTTACATTCTCATTGATTTACGAGCATGAGAAAGAGCAAAAACTAAGCTTGATAACTTATTATCATGTATTTCCAAGCATAAGAAAGAACAGAGACTAATCTCGGGATTGTTTTCATTTTTACATATTGACGATACGATTAATAAATATTGAGATCTCAGCATTGAATTTTAGCGAATTCAACCTTGACGATAGGAAGGTTTACAACATGCTTGCACCGCATAAGTATATGACCAGAATAAAGGGAAAGCATTCAACGATTATCCCTCAATCATGGACGATGAACCTTGCACAGTCCACACTGCTCAACGTCATGAAGATCTCTCACTTCAGATGACACCAAGAAGTGAACACATTCATCAAGTTGTTGTTGTCCTGTTACCATGGCGGATACTTGTGGTTGAACCATCGCATCACAGTGGATCTAACATTTATTAATCGTATCACAAAGATAAGCATGCAAGGCCCTAACCCATGAGATTTCTACCCCGAAAAGACCGTGGATCGCGCTCTTGTCCAGAGGATAAAGGACACTTACGGTGATGTCGAGAAGGGCACATGAGGCTACAAGGTAGCCTCCATCCAGAGCGTTGCAGTGTGCCTAGCCTGTCAATTGATCACAAGAAATTTAGTTCGCAAGAACCATCCCACCCAAGTGACTTGTTTTGTAGTTGACCTTGTAGGGAAGTGTGCAGAGGGCCTACAAATGAATTGGGCGAAGTACTTGGAAAGCCAGTTGGAATTGGACTATAGGGAAGTGCAAGACCAAGGATATGAGTTCCACTTCAGCTGGCTTCTCATCCTAATCACTTTCATCACATGGGAAATGCCGAAAGGTGCAACTTCCTGGACATCGAGCCCTTTGAACCTCTAGCCACGAAGTTCAGTAAACTGTGGTACTCCAGTGACATGAACAAGCAATGGAAATCAAATGTCATGTTTCACACATATTACAACCAGATGAAGAAATCCATCCATTCCAAGCCTCGTATAACCCTGAACACTCTCCACAGGTTTAGGCCCATGATGAAATTCAGTGCAGACTTCCATTTCATCTATATCACAGTGCGCGTTGATGAGCACAAACAACAACTGCAGTCATACTACAAGTTTACGGAAGAGGATTTGGAGGAGATCACCAAGGAATGGTCAGTGGACCTCCTCATCCTAGAAAACCCCACAGAGATATCTGATATTGACAATCTAGAAGAAGCGCATGATACACTTGGACCTAGCAAGACAAAGAACACTGAAGAGGCCCAAAATGCAAGTAGTACCTCAGCGAAGACTACTTCTATCTCACTTGAGAGAGGAGGTGATGGTGGCGAGATAGAGGGTGTAGAAGTAAAACAAAAGAAATTTCAGGTTACACCACCTATAGACGAGGAGGACCCCTCGAAGAAAAGGAAGGTTTCCCCTCTGAAACCTTCTTCTAGGAAGAAGTTGAAAGCATCTATGACTAAAATGTGGACTACCCTCACCTCAGATGACTTTGATTTCATCATAGCAACACTGAACGACACTTCCCTAGAGATAGTAGAGAAGAAAGAAGCAAAACAAGAAGAGATGTATGATCACATTGAAGTTGAACTCCGAGGGGTGCAGTAGGCACTACAGTGCAGTTGTACAGTATCCACTGTGCCTCTAATAGTAGGAACAACATAACTGGGAGATGAGCCATCTCAACTCCACCGAATTGTCGACACATTCAAAGCTCACCTTCGATGAGTGTAGGAAGAAACAATGCAAGCCAACCAGGCTTTAACACAAGTATAGGGAGTACTTGTTGAGCAACACAGTGCTTCAGAATGGGAAAAGCTTGCTCTCCAAGCAAAGTGGGATGAAGAAAAAATAGAGCCACAACTAAGCAAGGAACATTTGCTCGCAGAGCAACTTGAGGTTAAGGAAATGGTCAATAGAGCACTTCACTATGTGACAGTTGTCAAAGTAAATCCTAAAGAGTGAGTTCCATAGTAGGTGGCGCAACTTAAAGAAGTGATCCAAAAACTCCAGCAATGAATAGCAGATTTGCAGCTATGCACTATGCCCGAGACCCCATAGGACGTAAGGGACCGACGAGAAGCAACTACCTGCAGGGCAATTGATAGACTAAAAGATATTTCCCTGGACTACAAGCAGCTCAGTAACCACAGTGCCCAGATGTATGAAAACCTCACTAAAAACCCAGAGTTACAGGCACTGGAGTCGCAGCTCCAAGAAGCGAAGCAACACGTAGACACACTTCAGGCGCAGTTGAAGGCCCTGACGGTCGTAGATAGAATGAAGAGGTCTCATGAGAAACACACCGCCCAGCAGCAGATCCATATGATCCAGAGCAAAGTGATGGAAATAACCCAACGGCTCCAACCTGTGCAAGATAAGGCATACCTGTTATTTACATAGGTCGAGAGCCAAGGAGGAGAGCTAGAATAGATTGCCATCATAGAAGAACAACTCCTAGAAGGGCTAGTGAACGATGCAGTGATCCAAGAGTTCACCAAAGAAGAGGCCACATCAAAGAAGCAAGTCGAAGAATATTGAGCCAAGATCGAGTCATTTGAGGCAGAACTAGGTAGACCAGAGTGACTTGGGACGGGTCATAGGTGAGTGTTGGGGGCATGTTGGCCCTTGACCAAGTTTTAGGAGTTTCTTGGTCATGTTGACCTATTTTGGGTCTTCGACAGCCTATCGAAGGAGGAGCACAAGACAAAGTATAGATCACAAGATCTCGGCCCCCTTTTTGGGCCCCTTTTTTTGGGATATGGGAATATGTAATGAGAATGGGATGTCGGCCCATTGGTTTACCCATGTTTAGGCCTATTTTGTAATATATAAATAAGAGGCTAGGTGAGGAAGGAGTAGTTTGATCTATGTGGTCAAAATTTCTAGAGGCTAAGTGCTAGAGGCTAAATGCTAGAGTGAATTGTAAGTGCTTTGTGCGTGTGTGAGACTTACAAAGCTAAGTGTAAGCCATTGGAAGTAGTTGTGGAAGGCTTTGTGTTGTACATAAGGAAGAAGGATCTAGCGAGCTGCGCAGATATTTTGTCCTGTGCAGAGTAAGGGTTTTGAGGCTCTGTGCTTGTAATCAATTGAAGGTTCTAATAAAGAAGAAGAGTTGTTGGAAGTAGCCCCAAGGTGGGGGTGAACCACATAAACACTGTGTTATGTTGCTTTGTTCTTTGTCTTGACACGTTCACATGTTACTTACTAAGTGTTTTGATATAGGAAGATCTACTTATTCTTTGTGCTTATTATATACAAGAATGTTATATCTGATCTATATAGTCATGATTAGTGCTTGATATGCTCGATCTGGTTCATTTATCTATTCTAAGTGCTTAAATACAGTAGAGTAGTATGAATGTCGTGAAGCTCTGTTTTATCAGTGAAGTGGATATTGATTGCATATTAAGGAACTAACGGTGCTAAGCGATTTATTAAGTGTTATAATCACATATCTGTGTCCTAGCTAAGATTGCAGACACCCGAGTCTTGCAACCACCCCTGCCTCTACCTCGGGTGAGACTTCATCTTCTTCACAGGTGTCACCGAAAGGGCTCGTAGTTAGGGGTTTTTTCATGTGATGTTGTAGATTCGAACCCTGGTTCTGCCCCTATGCTAACAGGGGGCTCTGGGTGCTTGGAATTCACACGAATATCACTAGCACGGAGCTTGGGATGACCTGTCAGGCCCCCTACCTTTTGGTCAAATCGACAATAACTGTTGGTTTGCCAAAGAGATGATCTTGGCCATTCGTTGGAAAAATATTATATCTCTCTCTCTCTCTCTCTCTCTCTCTCTCTCTATATATATATATATATATATATATATGATGTCGGTCATATGGGTGACGATGGGCTTAAGCTCCATTTGTTAATTTGGTTGGAATAATGCCAACACTCGAGGATCACCATGTTTAGTGAAACCATGCACATGCAGAACATGATCCACTAACTACAAAGGGAGTTAAAACTGAAATGAATGAATATGAAGAAACACCTTTAAATGAAGACGACAACGATGAATTTGATGATATTGAATAGAGAGGAGATGAATCAAATACAAATCATTTAGTTATTTCTCAGTTTGAGAAGGTTATAAGAACCAAAAGCAGATGGAAATGTACACTGACGGATGGCATAATGCAGTTGAACAACGAAAAAATTATGTTTGCCAAGGGAACTGGTGAGTTCAAGTTCTAAGGTTTCTCCAAGCATGGAAGTGTAGGAAGTGTGCACAGTGCACATGAATATGTTATTGCGGGTTTCTAAACATGCTTGCTATCTGTGTCAATTGGGTTTACAATTCTTTGAGAAACCCTACACAACACCAAAATGACAAAGATCAAATCAAGGTGGATCATATGAAGAAATAACAAAGACTATTAAATCTCCACCACAACTGTCAAAAGGATCACATGTTGCCACTATCATATGTTCTCAAAAATTGTTAAAACCCTGCAGTAACACAAAGAATAGTAAGCTACACGAAAACAAAAATAGACACAGTTAGATTGAATCTTTGTTAAAATCATTCATGCATTAAAAATGGAATTAAATTAAAGAAGACATCAAAATCTAAGGTAAAGATTGAAGATATGTGTTGTTTAAGAAAACTAAAAAGGTGATTATGTAATAAGCAAAGAGGTGTGACGATTCATGAAAGTGTGTGAATTCCCATGAGGAGTTATCATGAAGGCATATATATAAGAGGTTTGAGAATTGAAGATAAGTGGACTGTTGCAGAGACATTGAAGATCAAAATGCAGAAAGATACATGGCAGCAGTTATGATGTCCAATGTTTGATATATAAGACCCTTATTGGACTGCAGAAGATACATCGAAGATCAGAAGACAAAAGCAGAGAGAGGAGCAGTCAAGGCATGAAACAAAAGTTTGCCAGATACATAAATTAAGGGTGGTTGGGAGGTGCAAGGGCAAGTTGGATCCTGTAGGAGAGTAGGTGCTTCCTTGTCAGTTGTCGCTGAATAAATAGGGGGCTATAATCTCCTACCAGTTGGTGCTGGTGAACAGGGGTGTGGGTGCATCCTGATCAGTGGGTGCTGATCTAAGAGGAAGAACATATTCCTTCTATGTAACTTGTAAAACATAATTTTGCAGTTAATAGAAAAGTGTTTGTGGTTTTCCCAATTAGGTTCCACGATAAAATATTGTGTTAAAGTATTGATTGCATTCACAAAAGAAAAATTGATAAAATTATTGTGTCACTGATTCACCCCCCCCTCTCAGTGACATGATCTCATCCTTCATCATACATATCTATATATCATAGTTTGTTATATAGTTCTCTTTCCGGTGATATTTACATCATGAACCAACTAGGGAGTCCCTAAATAAATATGGTACATATGCTTAACCTTGAAGCGAACAAAGTTGGTCGAAGCATGACATTTTAGTTAAAATTACTTTGATTATCTTAAACAATTCTGAAATCAATTTTAGGAAAAGGAAATTTTAAATATCCTAACTTGAGATTTATCATTAAGTATGTTTTGAAGGTTTTTGAGATTTGGTTAAGTTCAATTTTCTATGTATGATTAATTATTAAATAAAACTAGAAAATGTTTTTCAAAAATAAATAATGACTCCATTTACCCAAGAAAGGCACTTGTTCTACTATTATTTTGCACCTCACAGGGAGCCAAAATCCCCAGATGGATCCTATGTTACAATATCTATCGTCGATGAGTTACTCTAATTTGATCGAACGATTTTAATGATCTCCGAAGTGTAGAAGTTGCCTGAGATTTAAAAGAAAATCTTTAATGGTCACTTCAGAGCTTCACCCTTCGGGTGTTCCAACAAATCTAAACAAAAAAAACCCTGAAACTTTGAAGTCCTGAAGATAGTCACTCGGTTTAATTCCTAAAGGACTTACGGACGCGTCACGGGACACGTGTCTTTTAAAAATATTTTCTTGTGCTGACACGTGGCACTTATTTTTGATATTTCCGTCAAAGAATTCATACATTTTCAAATAACACGTGTCACCTTTATTTTCTTGACATGTCATCAAGAATGATGTCATCTCTACCACGTAACTCTGGGAGATTTCCCTTCAAGAGTTTTAACAAAGAATGAGTTCACAAACCACCAAAGTATCAAAGCACCGAAATAATTACAAAAAGTAAAAAGTGTTTTAAAGAGTTAATAAAACATTTAATAACTTAGGTTAATCATGATTAATTATTAATTAGTCACTCCATAGTTTCAGACTTCGGGAGATTTCCATCCTATCACATCCAAAACTTTCGAAAGCTGAACCGTCGAAGTATTAATGAAATTTATGATTGACTAAGGTTAATGATTCCAATAAAGATTGTGAATCACCAGGTAAGAAATTCCATTAAGTTTCCAATAAATTCTTCGTTATTAGATATATAGGAAGACCGATAGACTTTATGAATAAAACAATTTGAATTTCAAAGTTATTTTACCATTTTCTATTAGTAGTTTTTTCATTCAGTGAAAAGATTACAGACTTCTCTTATTACATGCAGGCTAGTTTTATTTTCTTGAGGATTATGGCGCCACAAAAATATGAAAATAAGCTTGATGCATTAGGTGATGATTCCAATCCAAATGCAGATGTTCTATCAAACACAACTCCGCTAGTTTTGGATGCCATTAAGTCTTGGAAGCAGGTTTTTGATATCTTAGAGAATGATATTATTAACTATTCAGACCACTCCGTCGAGGAAGACGACGAGTCCTTTTCAGCCAAGCTTATATTGGTAGCACAGTTAGAACTACATAAGATTGTTGCACAGCCTAGAATTATACCCTACAATGATATGATAAATTGGGCTTTGGAACATATCAACATCCAAACCAGGAGCATCATCAACCACCAGCAGACCACCGTTGGCTCTTTTCGATCGAAGAATCTACAAGTAATGTATAAGCTTTCCCCTACACCAAAATTTACTTACAATGCATCATTTCTTGTAGATTTCGAGAGGAAAGAATTTACTCAATGTGGTAGAAATGGTCATGATATAATCAAGACCTGGTGGGGACATTTGGAAAAATTCAGAGCCGATGCTCATGGTATGTATTCCACGACATCCTTATATGCTCATATGTTATATATATCCATGATGCTTTGTCACCTGTTTGGGAAGAAGAGCCCTACACATTTTTCAGTTGAGTGGGTATCCACAATGAATGAAAAAGTTGAGGGTTATACCTTCAACTGGGCTAAAATGATTTCTGATAATCTGGCCAAGGAAATTGTTGAGTATCAATCATCAAAATCAAAAGGTCAACCTGCTCCTTTTTACATGTCATCATATATTATGGATGCCATTTGTTTCATGACCCCATTCCCCCTGATGAACTAGAGTTGGACCCCGACCAGTTCTGAGCCAATACATTTTTACCACTCTGAATTATGGGAGGAAAATGCCAAAGATTTCTTTTACAAAATCTGTCACATGTTCACATATCTATCTATGGCCACCCACTGCCCAGAATTTCAGAAAAGATTATGGGGAACTTAGGAAAACTTGCAGACTGGTTCATTGAGGATAATTTCTCCTACATTAGAGTATTTGGTTGTTCTGTTCCTCCTCATTCCCTTCCACGGTTTTTACCTAATAGGCTAGTGTGAAAAGAAGTGGCATACCAAACATTAGCAAGAGGCATCAACAAGGAGTTGAAATCATCTCATAAAAAAGTTTGGCCAACTTCTCCCATTCAAGTGGGTATGTTCACATTGTTAGATTTTGGTCATTCTGAAGTTGAGGTTCCAGCCCTAGAAAATGTCAAGTTAGTTGACATCGAATTCAAGAGACATGATCCACAAAAGACAGTGGAGAATCATTTGGATCAATACAACATGAAGCGATACATCCATGAGGATTCTACTTATGATGATATGTTCAGGGGATTTAGATCGTATGATGAAGTTCAAAGTAGAGTCCAGGATCTGCCTCCCGACCAACAGGATGGTTTCCTCGGCTTTCAAAAGCATAGATGAAACAATTTTCCAAATATATTGCAAGGAGATTCAAAACCCATGCCTTCTTCACAGGAAGCTAAACCCACAGGATCTGAGCCAATTTTATCCACTAAGAACAAAGTTGAAGAAGTCCCAAAAATTCCAGAAAAGTTATTTCAAGAAATAAAAACATCATTGTCAGGACTGAATGATCAACAAGTATTAGCTCGGTTTGAAGCTTTCATGAATCTAGGACAAGTTGTTCCTTATTCAATACCAGCTACTCCGACTGGCACCTCAAATACAACAGGTCAAGAACATTCCAAAGAAATCATATCTCCTATCACATCATTAACCCCTTTACAGACCAGTTTTGGAAATCCTAATTCAGAGCTCATTCATGTTTGTGATCTTACTCCTATCTTACCTGAAGAGATGCCTCCCTCAAGTTTCCTTTTTAGCAAGAAACGAAAAGATATTGTAAAAAGAGAATCTCTACAAAAGGATGGAGTAGTCACTAAAAGGCAAAGATTGGTGTATGATGGGAAAGGCCAATATGATCCTAAGTTTGCAAAGGAAGTTGCAGATTCACTAGGGGATTTTTCCACTGCCAATCAATGGTCAGTGGATAATTTAACCATACAACTACAACATAAATGTCTCTTGGTGGAGAAATTGCAAAATGAGATACATAGCACAGAGAAGACTGTTAGAAACAAGATGAATCAAGACATTGAACAAATCAAATATAGTTATCAATATCAAATGAAGCAGTTACAAGATAATCTTGAGCTGATCTACCAGAGTTCACAGACCAACAAAGGTTTGATCACTCAGCAGGACAATTTGATTGAACAGTTGCATGCCAAATTTGCCTTGACAGAGAACACAATGATAGATATCACTGCCTTCAAAACACAAGCATCAGAAATCAATGAGAAGATGGAAGTTTCCTAGCAGGAGCTCTATCAAAAAGTAGATGCTATTCAGAAATGCTATCAGGTAATAAACCTTTCTCTAAAAATTATTTATGTCAAGGAAAAAGAGTCTAGTGTAGCTAGATCTAAGTTTTAGGAAGTTATCATATGGAAGAAGAAAGCTAATATCCCTGGTCTTACCCCTTTCTCACATTCTGAACAAGTAAAAGGAGAAATGGCCCTGAAAGCCTGGGAAACAAATCTGGAAGAAGGAAATAAACTTGCCAGAGATGCAAAAGAGGCTTGTCTGGAGGCATTATCTTCAATAAATAGAAAGCATTATCTTCAATAAATAGAAAGATGATTGAATTTGAAGGAAATAATATCTTAGAGGCATTGGGGCAGATTGAAATAGAAATGAACCAACAAATCTCTAGAAAGAACAAGGAAAATATTCATTCGGTCATCCAACAGATGAACCAGATTGATTTACTCAAAATCAACGAATTGTTGGTAAATCCAAGTTTACAGTATCAGATCACTGTCCAGGAAATAAACAAGATCCAAGAGAAGCTTCCACAAGTACAAAGGAATATGTTTGCCTTTGATTGAATGAAAAGATTGAGCCTTCAAGACTTGTGGTAGCATTGATGGACATGTGCACTCAATTCAATGAACAGAGAAAATCGAGTGTAGCTAGGAGCAAATGAAAGAACATTCATAGTGTCCACTTTCTTCGATGGTACTCTCCCTCTCTTGCCTTACCACCTACACTTCCCCACTCTCTACATGTCACTTACCCCATCTATCCCTACCACCTACATTATCGCATCCACTCATTCCACCTCCTTATTAGACACTTTTCCCCATGTCATCCTATTCGTGAATAGTTACTCTTCCCTGTAACCGTTATCCATCCCATAACAATCCAACGTTGAGATACATGTCCAATTACCACCCCCATATCTTCAAATGCAATTCTTTATCCTAGTAAATGCATTCGAAGGGACAGATGGCAACGAAATCAGATGGCAAAGAAAGTAAGCCAATTATTGTGGTGGCCTTAATGGACATGTGTACCCAATTCAAAGAACAAAGGAAAATGAGTGCATCTACGAGAAAATGAAGGGACATATGAAGCACCAACACATCAAATCAAAGCTTAAACATATCTGCATGTTGTTATTTCATTCAGATTGTATTTTATTTTTAGGAAGATATTGTGGGAAGTCCATCGGTTTTCAGTTGAGACAATTTTTGTATAAATAAATAGATTTTAGATCTATTTGAGGCTACTTCTTACCGAATGTAAAAGAGAAAACTTTTTTGAATATCAATACAAGTGAAAACATAGATTCTAAGTTTCATTCAATTTGAGTTATGTGTTTCCTCTGTGTTTCCATCTCTCTGAATTTATTTTTGTATTTCTTGAAGTGTGAATGATTATAATTTAGAACTGCATCTACTGTGATCATAATATATCATAAGTTCATTCAATAACAACTTTTCCTCTTTTATTACTGTGAGTAAAACAAGACCTATGAGTTGTGTGAATTGCTGCATTTTTATCTCCTTTCAAGGGTGCATCTTCTACTTTTATTCTACTACAAACAAGGTGAGACTTATCTATAATTGATACCTGACTTTGTTTTAACAATTTTTTAAATCATTTATACATCATTTGACATTATAATTGTGACTCAGATAATGTGATACAGCCTCTGTACTGTCTTATCATTAATTTCATTTAAATATAAATTCTCAGAAAATTGGAGGTAGAAAAAGGCACTCTTAAAAACACTTCATTTAAAATCTTTGATGCCTGACATTATTCTTTGAGCCTTATAATCAATCTCAGGAACAACATGACACACCAGACTTCCTCTCACTTTTATTTTCCTTTTGCAATTTCCTATAATTGAATAGTCAACACTTCCAACTATGACTGAACTTGAGCCATCCCTGCACTATTTTCTCCTATAGGGGATGCTTCCAATTTCATAGCAATTTCTAGGAATTCCGACTGCGATGCGATATTCTATTGCGTCAGAGAGAAATGTATATGTGACAACAATCCTGCAATAAACCACTCTCTATTTTGTTCATCTGTAATCTAGAATGTCAACCGATCCTTCAACATCTTGAACCTTTGATCATTATCCCACACTAATTCATTCACTATCTTCTTGATCTCCTTTAGCTCTGTAATCTATTGCGACTCAGAATTAGGCTTCTAGAATTATTTCAATAGAGCTTGTCTTACATCTTCCCATGTTCTAGTTTGTCTCATAGGTGTAGTAGTATGATACTTCATATACCATAATAATGTGCATTCTCTAAAGGTCATTTCCAACTTTGCAATCTTCGCATCATCATCATGGATGTTCTTGATAGTCCATATGGTTTCACAAATGAACAAATGTTGTTTTGGATCCTCTGAACCTTCCCTTGAAATACATACATTATTAATGTGGGATATACCTCAACCATCATATTCTACATGGTATCCTTCTTGGTGATACTATCTGAAGCTTGGTCACTGTACTACTTCCATTTCTTTGACTGCTATCCTTACTTCCCTTACTAACTACAATAGACAAATTTTATTGAAATCTTGGAGACACATAAGGGGTCGTGGGTTCGACATAGAGTCTAGATTAAGTGGGATCTTCTTCTACTATACTTATATGACCTTATCTGTGTGGTATGATTTGGAGTAGTATGTCAGTGTCTCTTTCTTCAACCTCGTTGTGCTACTCCTCTCTATCAACCACGATCCTCTTCCTACTATATCGAAATCTCTTTCCACTGCACAATACTCCAATCTCTTCTTTTGTCGCAACTTCTTCTTCTCTCGACATAATCATACCATTCATTCCTCATTCATTCTTCCTTGCAACACTCATACCATTCCCTAGTCATCCCCCAATCCCCCTTATGCGCAAAGGCGCTTAGCTACTAAGGAAATTAGATTCCATATTCATGACTCCCTTATCACACAACAACATCTTAATCCAAATGGAAAGTGACTTTAAGTAACTTTCACATGGACCCTTAAAGAATTCCCTTTTAGAATCACTATACGACTGAGTACATTCCATAGCAAATTCAGTAATGTAAACTCCCAGTATACTATCCAACCAGAAATATACTACATGTGATACTTGATTTCTTATAGTATTGACTTGCTGAATTAACTCTGGATTCCAGTTTCTCGAAACCATAGTGTGAAATCTCCTAATCTATTCAACTAATGTCTGGATCCACTCCGCTAAAATATTCGGGAAATCAACAAATAAAATTTCATGCAAATCTGTAAACACATACCTCTGTAGCCATTTCTTTGTGTTGATCCATGAATTCTGATTCTGATCTACAAAAAAATCGATCTCCTTCATATCCAACCATTATCCAATCTCCTCCTTAATCGGTCTCCAAATCCCCCTCAATCGCAGATCCTGGTCCTGGCAACATAACCATTTGTTGGCACATAGTGGGAAGACCCAGGGTTCAACATTAAATCACCAAGAAAACCCTAAAGATATAATCCCTTTTAGAATCACCTAGAAGTAGGTGAACTCTTACCAGAGGTACCTATGGGGACTGCAGGAACCATGTTTCTGCAGTCATAGAGGAATATAAGACATTCATCATATTCACTATCCTTAATATTTATTCATTATACTAACTATCATGTGCATGGAATCATCAGAGCATATAACATATTCATATTAACCATCCATACATTACATGTGCGCCATAAACAAGACATAAAATAAACACATCACAACACAACATACATCATAACACATAGATTTAACTTGGTTCAAACCAAACTAGGCTATGCCCACAATGATAAGATTCTTATATTATCATTCAACATCATCTCTTACAAAAGGTGTGTACTGCGCTCATACAAGATATCTCAGTTATACCCCAACATGTCTTATAGTTCATGCCTACAATGCACACTTAGCTCATTCTTTCCTTTCCACCCTTCCCAAACCTCATAAATACATTCTCTCAACTAAGAATTTCATGATTCTCTAACTCCTCATCACTAACCAAGATCTCTACCCCAAAATCCCATTACATATTTATACTTTTACATTAGGGCTTATCCCATTGCAATGTGGACAAAATGTCCAACCACTTCTAACTAAATTTCTCTTTTCACATGCGTTGACCCATGAAAATGCGCTAACTGTCTTCCTTTATTCTGTGCATGTTTCTCCTTAGATGACTTGTCGCACAGTTTGATTTTGCACGATTCCCAAAACTTACCCAAAATTTCCCGCTCCAACAAGAGTCATTTCATCTCAAAACATAATTCTTCATTAGAGAGACAGTCTGACTCAAGACTTAGTCAATTCCGGGTTCTAACAGGCCAACCTCCTAAGGTTCGCCAGATGCTGAACAATTCATAAACCTCTCTAAGACCACCAAGGTCCTTCTAACTTCACCGAAGGTGAAATTATTGCATATCCTGCAAGCCTTCGACTTAGGTACAAGAGGTTCACTCAGGCACACAAACTCTTTTTATACAAAAACCTCTCCAATTACCAAGATACTCAGGTCACCCTACCAAATGTAAATGTTTTGAATCTGCATAGAATAGATCTAGCTGGGAATTGACATACACCATTGCAGAGAAAATAGAAGAAAAGAGAAGAGGGAGAGAAAGAATGGAAGAATTCGCATTAACCAAATGAATGAATGATAATTTACACATGATATACTTTGTATAACTCAACCAATGCACACTAGAGGAGAAGACAATGTGTCATAGTGGTGATCTAGAGTGATCTGGACACACACCAGCAGTTATGGGAGTAAAATTCCACCTAGTCTAGTCTCTCGGGTAGTTATGGGAGTGAACTTCCACCTAGCTGAGTTAACTAGTCTATCAGTCTTCAGTTAACTGATTGAAACAGAGTGAAGTGATGAGGAGATCAGGGAATCATGAATAATGCGCTAGTCTGGTGATGATCCAAAGGATAATGCACATTATATGGTTATGATCCCAATGTTGCATGGTGATAATCCCAATGTAGCATCTAGACTCCACTCAACTCATCAAACTGAAGTGAAAAATGAAGAGTCCCCTAAATTTTAGGAGACTGGATAATGAATAATAAACATAGGGAAAACCTTAGGAAAAAGAAATCCTACGTGTGCATGAAGTACTCCAACACCCCCCCTGAACATCAATATGGTGAAAATAAAGAATGGGTCCCGACAACGATGACATGTTAGGTACCCAAATACAAAATATACACTGAAATAAAATGATGAAAGAGGGAAAACCTCATGGGAAAACCCCCCTTCAAAGTACAATGTATGTAAAAATAAGAACTAAAGGTTGCTAGGAAACTATTTCTTTCACTCCAAGACAAATGCATAGAGAATGAAACTTCTACTCAGTGAAGGTCTTGGTGAAGATGTCTGCAGTCTGTTTTACTAAAGGAAATAATTGCAAGTTAATGATCCCCTCTTGTACTAAGTCACGGATGTAGTGCTTGTAGATATCGATGTTCTTCATCTGCTGCCTCTAATTTGGATCTCTGAAGAACTTCAGAGTGCTCTAGTTGTGTCACATACCCACTACCTAAATTGGATTTTTCTGTTCTTCTGCCAGACCAGAACCCCTAATTATCCATGGAGGCCCAGCGTAAGCTGGCTCTTTCTCTCTCTTTCTCCGTTCTCATGTGATCGCGGGTCATGTTCACGGTTCAATTTGAATGCAGTGCCTATTTGTATTTCGTGCCTCGACACTACAGTAATGTCTAAACGTTAGACTCTGCACCCGCCAAACCCCGACAGGGCTAGCGACCGACCAATGGGGACGAATCCCTACAGGGTCAGCAAATGGCCAATAGGAGAAAATATCAACAGGGGTAGAGAACCACCAGTGAGAATAGGACTCGTCGCGCGGTTAAGTGGAATACAGGTGGCGAAAAGGGAAATTCGACACAGTAGTCGACATGACAGGAGGGGACCCCACTTCACATGCCACACTATTCCGGACACCCCCCCCATTAAAGGCAGAATGGCAAGGGGGGTCCGGAATCTACTTAAGCACCATTGATCATGATGAGTTAATCTCGACCGTTCAATATTTGCGCGTCCAATTCCAGACCCCCCCCCTACCGCTAAAGGTAGAACAGTAAGGGGGCTCCAGAATGGAACCTCAGTCGTAGATCTGGACGAGTGGATTCTGGCCATCCAGATCTGCTCGCCGCTTATCCTAAAGCATATTCACATCCTGGCTTAAGTTGACATCTCATCTCCACATCTAACGGTCATTACAGACCCGGAGATCCTCCGAAAGAATCTCATCCATTCATCGGGGTTTATCATCATGAGAATCCAGAATCTCGATCACGGGACCCCTGAATCCTTGATCCCTGGTTTCTCAATGCGGTTAATATCACGACACGTGGGCTCCATAAATCAGATGGCTCAGATCTACTCCAGGGTTTCCTCCATGGGAAATCCTAAACTCTTGTCAATAGGAATCCTAATTCCACGATTCCCGATGAGCCAATTCACTGATATGGTGCCTTACATGTTATCCCTCTTGGTTAAAATCCTGGCCCACATGGCCACTATCTCATAAGACCATAGCCTTATATCCTATCAGGTTTTTGGAATTTCCAATGCTGAAATGTACTCATCCTCAGGATTCGCGATCCGCCGAATCCTGACATGTCGATATAATGACAGCTGGCCATACAATGGACGCCTTTCACTTTGTCGATATTCTGGACTTCGCAATTTCGAAGTGTATGGACTTCTTGTCCATGGGATTCCCGATTTCCCGATGGATGACTTTCCTTTCGAGACTTTTCCCGAATGCTCCGATTTCCACCATGCGTCCTCCTATGATGGACGACTCATAATGATTCCAATATTTTCACTATGACAATTCCCGACCTCATGTCATCGTGACTCTCGATTTCACGAATGTCGATATCCTGAGGGCCATGACTCTCGTTGGGACTTTCAACCTCCTATTCACGAGGGCTTAACCCCCATGCATCTCTTAACAGATCCAATGGCTGTCAGGTTTTTCTGGCTAAGATCTAACGGCTCAGATCTGTCCCACCTTATGCAGTCTTCCACTACTTCATGGATGTGGAAAAATCAGAGGTCTAGATGTTCTCATGGACTGTGGGGATCTACGGTCCTAAAATATTCACTACCCACAAAGACACAGGAAAACCAAGTGGTAAGGCCTTTAATGCCCTAGTTTCTCCTACTAATCTAACGGTCGTGGGGGACCACAGATTTCCCAACGAAATCTCATCCATTGATCACCACCTATCAAGGTTAAGGCCCTTAACACTTCTTCCTCTCCTTCTGATCTGATGGTCGGGAGTGACCACAGATCTCTCGATGGAGTCTCATCCGTCGATTCGATATTCCATCCTTAAGTTACCATCTCGTGTTTTTAAGAGGATCGTTTCTCCTCATACAAAATTACTAAGGCTTTACGCCTTCACATTTACCTTTCGGGTTTTTGAGGGGTTATTCAAGGAAGGTATGTCTATGGGGAGATTTACTCAGGGTACTACCTAAGGTATGTAAGGATTTCGTCTTCCCGAGAACCAGACATGAAGTTTGAATTTGATCAGTACGCACACAAATAACGAATTCATGAAGACATAAATCATATGTAGTCTTTCCATATAAATATACAACTACTAGTACTGATCAAAACACCATACAGTCATTCTTATAATGAACTCATTCACAGTTTCACAACTTATGAGCATAATTATCAGAA
>SNQJ01S0061445.1:101660-115040 GCA_010110895.2 Picea sitchensis | reverse complement strand
TCTTGGCCAGTCCAGTTATATTTACAAGCTGGGGGAAACAGGGTGTTACAGGTTGTCACACCAGATGATTATCGATCAATGAAATTGAATTCCCAAATCAGTAAGAAAATGTGGAGTGTCCCTGCCATCCTCAAGTCTGACTCTTGATAGGAAAGGAGTCAGGGCAGACTTGTAGTCTGTCATGTGAATTCTCTCAAGGAGATCATGTGCATACTTGGTCTAAGACAGTTTGATGCATGATGCATCCTGACTGATATCGAGTCCAAGGAATAAATGTAGTGGACCCATGTCCACCATCAAGAACCTATCATGTATAATCCTCTTGACTGCAGCAATTGATGAAGTCGAGAAACCGGTTATCAACAAATCATCAACATACAAAACTAGGAGTAGAAGTGAATCCGTTGTCCTGAGCATGTAAACATTCAGGTCTGATTTAAAATGTACAAAGTTATGTGACAACAGGTAGGAGTACATCTTGGCATACCATGCCATCAGAGCTTGATTGAGGCCATAAATAGACTTCTTCAGTTGACAGACCAAAGATGAATCCTGCATAAATCCCTAGGGCTGCTCCATATAGATCTCCTTGGAGAGATCACCATGAAGAAATGCATTCTTCATGTCCATCTGATGGAATTATCATCCCTTAGTTTCCATAATGGAAAGTGCCAAATGTATGGAATCCATCTTCGCTACTGGAGTGAAGGTCTCATCATAGTCAATGCCATGCACCTGCTGAAATCCTTTGGAAACTAGCCTAGCTTTGTATCTACTAATCTGTCCATCCGCTACGCTCTTGGTCCTGTAGACCCATCTTGACCTAACAAGTTTCCTTCTAGAAGGGGAAATATATCCCAAGTATGGTTCTCTAGGAGGGAGTTGTAATCCTCTTGCATGGATGATTCCCAAAAGGGATTTCCAGCAGCCTCGACATAAGACTGTGGATCTGAAGACTAAACCAAGAAAATATTCCCGGGTGGAAACGGTTCAGTGGCAGTGAGTGCAAGAGGAGGCTCCTTGAAATCAGATCGAGTCCTCCTAGTATCAGTTGGATCCCCAATAAGATCCCCTGCATCCTAAAGATTAGTATGGGCCCACTTGGGCCTTGACTTTGGCTCTACATCTCCATCTGGATGCACTGACTCTGCATCTGACTGTATTGAATATGTATCTGGATCATTTGAATCCTCTGAATTAGAACTCTCATCTGAAGAAGTGGCAGTATGTGCATGTTCATTGTTGTTCCTGAGTTTATACTTAAGGCTCACAATATAATGTCAGGCATCATAAAATAAAGAGAGTTTTAAAGTTTGCTTTTTCTACTTCAGTTATGTGAGAAAAGTTCCCAAAATTGAATTAATAATATAACAGCTCAGAGGTCATTTTTCGTGTCTGATTTAAATTTGTAAATATTGAATGTAATGAAAGAAAAACATAAAACTATTAGACAAAGCAAGGCATCAATCACAAAAGAATCTTACTCTGTTACAGAAGAATAAAATAGATGAGGTAACCTTTAATGAAGAATAAAATGTAGCAATCTAACTAACTCACAGGTCTTGTATTTGCTAACAACAAATACAGAGGAAAATATGTTAGCTACCAGATAACTAAATGATATATATAACCACAGTAGATGTTGTACTAAATTGTGATCAAGCATTCATCAAGGAAATATAGAAAAAGATGATGGAATATGTAAAGACAATGAAGAGTGGAATCTCTGGTCTACACTTGTATTAATTCTCAATGAAGAGTGTTTTTTCAGTTACAACCGACAAGAAGCAACCCTTGTTGCTTCTTTCGAACATCTATTTATACAAAATATTCTCAACCCTAGATGGTTGGAATTTTCGTTATTTCTAAAAAGAAATGGTTACAAAATGAGGAACTCGGAACACTCCACCTAGTTCTCTTTTGTTTCTTTTTCCTACCAGCAGAGGATTTTTCCTTTCTTGTTTCCCAACTTTGGACCTGATAATATTTAATAATGAGTTGTTCATATGATATATACATATTACCTCATTGATCCTTTGAGGTACTTCCTTTTCCTTGCTTAATGCATTCGACACATCTGCCTACAAATTGTACTACTAGTTGGGAAGTTTTTGTCACGTCTCTTGCCTAAAAAACATACCACTTCTTTTCTGTAGTCTGTCTTCCATTATTTTATCTTCTGAAGTCATTTCCTGTAAATGAAAATTAGGCTTCACCGACTATTTATCTATCTAAGCGATGTTGATCTATTTTAAATGTGAAATTTCAGCCTGCGCTTCTTCTAATCTCGCTTTGATATAAAATTGATGTTTTACTATGTTAATTTGTTCTAGTATTTCAAAAGAATCATCTTTTCCGAGGCCTACAAATTCCTTATTCAGTGAGTGCAAAATCTCTTCATAAGATTCTTTGATCTCCTTAGCCGTTCTTTTTCTTTCAACTATATTGGCTTCACAGGTCTTCAATATTATGTCACCTCTGACCTTCTTTGAAATAGATAGCCTGGGAACTGCAGATACTCCTACTCTAATTGATGATATAACCGCTTCTTGGAAAGTGGTTCTAGCTGCAATAGCTTCTCTTTCTCTGAAACAAATATTATCCAATGATTGATTTACTACTCAAAAGTGATTTTGAATGATTTCTACCTTGATACAAAGATTTTTTCGTGCTATTTCCAGTTCCTTTTTCAGTTCTAGCGCTTGAGCTCGAAACACTGCTACATCCACAACCATGTTTTTAGTGGAACTGACTTTGTCCTATAATTGTTTTACCAACTCATATTTCTGGATAGCTCGTCCTTCACTTGCTTGCACATTCTTAAGCATATCATCAAGACTAGATTTGAGAAGTTGGATTTCTTGCCTATCATTAGCTCTTTCCTATTCAAGACGTTTGTTGATTTCACTTCAGAAATTCTCTTCTACAGTCTTTATTTGGTTTTGTAATTGATTTATTCGTAGGTATTTTTGCTTCAGCCACTCCTTTAAAGTTCCAACCAAAACCTGGTTGGTTATTTCATAAGACCCCAATGAACCTGCTACTTCTTCAATTAATTCTACCTCTTCTAAGGCTTCTCCATCAATTAGTACTTTGAGTCGTTTGACTGCTGCACTCGCCCTTTGGTGTGTTTCTCTTTTCACCACAGCTTTCCTTTTCTTGCTGAAACAGAAATTGGAAGGAGGTATCTCCTCTATAGGAATGGTTGTGAGATCTTCAATGAATGCTACCTCTGAGTCAAGGTTCCCTCTGGTGAATTGTAAAGGTGTGACAAACTGAATGGGACTGCCGATTTCTGTGGATGACTGTTTTTCGGTCACCTCTGTAGTTGACCTATCTAGTGTAGAAAATGGCTTATATTCTCCTTTATTTTTTAGCGTCTCTGTTTGATCTTTGGCCTGATTACCTGACACATCTGTCATCGGGTTATCTTCTTTCTGAGTTAAGACCTCAGTTTTCTCTAACTTTTCCTGGGTTTCTGGTTTGTTGGAACTTTCATCTTCTGGATTTCGGGTCTCCATTTTTTGTGAAGCTGGAGACATTAGAGCTTCTCCCTATAATACTTTAGGGAGGCTACTTTTTCAGTGATTCTGGAAGTCATAGAATTCAATCCCTTTGTCAGGTGATAGAGCTCGAACTTGAACTAAGACCTTTGAATACGATCTCACTCCTTGAAAAATCTCATCATGAGGAGAATCCTCGTGTTCATATTTTTTTAGGTTGCAACTGGCCATGTGGTTACCCATGATCTTCTATAGGTCATGATTCTTAAATTCAATGTTGACCAACTTTATTTATTCTAAGGCCCCGACCTCCACTCTAGAGTGGCCGAAATACAATAAAGTAAATGCACCAATATGTAAGGGAAAAGATGGCCATACCTTTTTCTGTACTTCTTTGAGCTCTTTGTTGATTCCGCCAAGTACATTTTGCTGTGTGACTTCTCGACACACTAATCAGACTGGTAAAAATTGTGGCAAAGAATAGGGAGAAACTGAACAACCAAAAACCCTGATATTATAAAAGTGTTCCTCAATATACCAGTCTGCCAATTTGCCCAATTTGGCCACAATTTTATCTGAAATTCTAGGAGGAGGATGACCAAATATAGCAGTGTGCATTGGCACCACTACCCAATTACATATTTCATAGAATAAATCTTCCACCTTGTCTTCCCAGAGATTCGAATGATAAATTTTAATTGGCTCTACAGTATTTTGAGTCTAGCTCTAGCCCATCAGTGGGAAAGACGTCATGAAATAGATGGCATCCATAATATATGCTGACATGAAGAATGAAGTTGGTTGCCCCTTGTTTCTTTGTGTCCAATATTCTGTAATTTCACTAGTTAGATTATCCGACAATATCTTAGCCCAGTTGAAGGAATACCCTTCCGCTGTTGTGTGTATCATGGGTACCCATGGTAGCAAGAAATGAGTTGTGTTCTCTTTCCCATAAATTCTACACATCATCATCGTTATATACATAAACTGCGGTGCTAACGATGAAATTCAGTATATGCCGTGAGCATCGGCTCTAAACCTTTCGAGGCGTGAATACCAGTCCTTGATCAAGTCAAAAAGGTTTTTTCCATATTGATCACACTCCTCATTTTTAAAATCTACTAAGAAAATGGCACTGTACATCTTGTACATCATCTGTATGTGTTCTGGCCGAAATGACCCAACAACTATTTTCTGAGAATTGAAAATAGTTCTGGTTGGGATATCAACATGATCGAGTGCCCATCCAATCATATCATTGTAGGGTAAAATCCATGGCCTTGTTGCTACCTTATGCATTTCTGACTGAGCGGCAATGTTATATTTGGTAGACAAATATTCCTTTTCGTTGTCTCTTGAATCATCCAGGTAGTTTACCAGTTCGTACTGTAGGATTTTGAATACATGCATCCAAGTATTAACTGTATCTATACATCTAGGTGAGGTATCAGAGAAAATATCTGAGCTTTGGTCTGAAATTTCACCAGTTGCCTTAATTTCTTTTCGAGGCGGCATGGTAGCAGTTCTCAGAAACTTGTTAATTGTCACAGAGAATGTATAGGACTGAGTGTCTTGCTAAGAAGGTTCTGTCAAAATGCGAATGTAATCAAAATGAAAATATTTCTTTCCTTAAATGCATCGACTTACATATACCTTCGCTAACAATGCATTTAATCCCTTTAATAAAAATATTTGGGCATTAAAGCCGGATCTTATTTGAGATCATTTCCCCAGGTTGGCTATTTATTTTCATTAATGGTCAATATTTCGTGATCAGAAAAGTACGTATGAAATTTGAAATTTCCCACATCGAAAATCATCATAAACTCAATGGTTAAATAATAATGTTTTATTTCTGCTAATAAATTGAGTTTATATTGTTAATTAATTATGTTTAACCCTAATCCATTTCAGGATTTTGGGTCTCGGGTTACCTTACTTTAGTTAAAGCTATGATCTCTGAATCGCGAAATCACGATTGATTATTTAATATTAATCATGTTTAACGTTTGTAAATAATCATGATTAATTAATGATTTCATGATTTCGGGTATCGGGAGTTTGAGTTATCGTTTGAGGCAAGATTCCCGAAACATGAAGTTGTGATGAGGTTAATTATCGTTAATCATTTTAATTTTTAATTAACTCGATCTAATTTAACCTAGCTTCACGACTTCACATATCAGGACTTTCGAGTTTTTTGCATGTCTAAATGTTAGTATTGCGAAACCCCGAAACCCGATACTTTGAAGGTTGTCTTAATGATTTGACTTTTTAATGAAAGGGCGACTCCATGACTTTTAAAAGATTTTAGACCATTAGATTAATCAGAAGATTTTATCAAGGGTAGTATCCAAGCATGCATTTGTCTTTATTTAAACAAAAATGAAGTTTTTTAAGTCTAAATTTTTAGAAAAATATATATGTTTCAACATAGGCTCCATCTAGGGATCTCGTTTCCTTGCGGGACAAGAAGAATAGTAGACTAAGTGCCTTTATTGGGTAAATGGAGTCATTGTTGCAGCTCTGTGAAACACATTCTGAAAGAAGACACACATAAGGACTTTGGACTTCACTTTATTTCCGAAAACCTTTAAAACTTAATCATTCATCAATCTTGAAATTAGGCTTCAATTGGTTCCTTTTCTAAAAACTGATTTTAGAATTACTTGAGATAATCAAAACAACTTTAACCAATCTACCAGACTTTGTTCTATTTTTTTCACATCAAGGGAAAGTTATTTTAATGTTATAAATGGGGAGTCCCGCATTAGCTTAGAATGTAGATCTAGCCTGAAAAAGGAAATAGTTTCTAGAGTACGTTATAATACATGTATAACAGCCTTATAGATACCATAGATATTGCTTCACTACCAGCGAGCCTGTTCAGTACCCCGCTGAAGTTATCTAATCCCCATATTGAATTTCCTTTCACCACTTCAATTAATAACTTTGCATTTAAATGATGAGATGAGGGCAATCATTGAATGAATTTATTTTCATCATTTCCTTTTGGACTAGATGGGAGTAATCATTGAGCAATTTTCTTTCACCATTTGTCTTATATTTTAAAACATGAAGTGGGGACAATCAATTTGTATATAATAAAATATACCATGGATGATATCTATTTATATTTTAACACTAGAGGTATGTTAACTTACTTTGATTACTATGGACTAATCCTCTTCTGACTATCAAAACACCTTCTCTTACACGGAAATTTTATGAGGACTTTTTTTTTTTTTCACAGGGACTTTCCTTGAGCGAATTTAATCAATTTAGGCTTAGTTAGGCTTAACTCAAACATACTTTTATTTCAGTTCAAGTCAGGAATATCATCATAATTCTTGCCTATTCTCGAGTCGAAGACTTGTTCTTAAGTTTTCAGAGTTAAAGTGAAGTTATTTTTCCTCCTTGAAATCTAGGAAGAAAAGTTCAGAATTACAGGAAAACTAACTTAAGGAGAAGCAAGAAAATGGTATAAAGATTCAGATGTTCTATAATAAGTCTGATCGATCTTATGTGATTTTTTTTATAGATTCTTGAACTTCTTCTTAAGGTTCTTTTATTGCTAACTTTTCTTTAAAAATAATTTTATTTTTATTTTAAATTCAGAGGAACAACTTGAGATTTAAGCCATAATTTTATACTCCTCGAATTATAAAATAGGTGACGATATTACTTCAGATGAGACTTTTGTCTTATTTATTTAAATCTCTTTGAAACTTTTAACCTGAATCTGTAGGGCAAAAGTTCATACCTCAGATTTACTTTATATTTTTATCCAAGCAAACTATTTGTTTGTCACCTGTTTCGAGATAAATGCAATGTGAGTGTCGATTTTCTTTTTTTTGCTACGGATTATCTCTCAGTTGTCAACCAGTATCCTGCAATGAAATGAACATGAAAAATGTTAAGAACTCTTGTAGATTAGAACCTACTTATATATATATATATATATATATATATATATATATATATATATGAAACAACCTTTTTCTATTTACTGTAAAAATAAAAGCTTACCGAAGAAACTGAAATTGAAATTGTAAACAAAAGTTGTGAAATCCAAACCGATATGTACAATGAAAGTTTGGAATTGTATTACTACATGAAATTCTTCAGGTAACGCCCATTGATAGGGGATTTAAGAATTTCACCATCCAAATTTTCTAACAAAAATGAATTATTCCCTTCAGAAGCCATGATTTTGAAAGGCCCACACCAGATTTGATCAAATTTACCGTGCTTTCTTGAATATTCCTTCCTAGCATCCCACTTTAAAACCAAGTCACCAGGGAGGAATTCCCTGTCTTTAGCTTTCTAGTCAATAAAATCTTTCATGTTATCTTGATATTTCTGTAATTTCTCATCTACTTCGGCCCTATTTTGCTGGACTTCAATCAACTGATTTATTCTTCTGGTGACGTGGTTTGGTTCTTCCTTTTCATCTTGTCAAAGTTTCATTACAGGCAGAGCCAGGTTTATGGGTAGTACCATGTCAATCCCATACACCATTTGGAAAGGGGACATCTTGATCGATCTCTTAGTGCCTATCCGATTTTCCCACAAATCATACTTCAAATGCACATGCCAGGCTTTCTTATTTTCATTCAGCACCTTTTTAATTATGGTGATCAAGCTTTTATTTGATGATTCAACTAATCGATTTCCTTGAGGATAGTAAGTTGTAGAGTGTCCTAGTATGATGTTGTACTTTTGACAAAAAACTTATAAAATATTCTCTTCCAGGAAACTGATCACTACTACGTCTGATGCGTTTAGTGTAGGAATGGCTTCCACACATTTAGTAAAATAATAGGTAGCAGTCAGGATCCACTTATGTTGCACACTTGAATGAGGATGTATTTCACCAATGAAATCTAGACCCCATTGTTGAAATGGAGCTTCAGTTTTAATCGAAACCACAGGTAGTGCATGAATATTTTGCTTGCCTGCGAATAATTGATAGGGGTTACAAGCTCTGACTTTAGCATTCACATAAGTAAATAATTTCGGCCAATAATATCCCGATATTAGGATTTTATAGCCTTTTTCTCTCCATGCGTGATGTCCTCCACACACTCCTTCGTGAAACTCGTTTATGACCTTCTCTGTTTCAGATTCTATTAAACAACCTAATAAAAACCCAGAGGATCTTTCCAATATAGTTGACCATCTACAATACAGTATTTCACTGCATGCAACTTCAATGTTATCGCTTTAGAAGGAGTCATGTCACTCGGGCATTTAAGAGTCAGTAAATATGAAACTATGTCACTATACCCAGCTGAGGAAGAGAACTTATCCTGGATTTGAGTTGTAGGCATTTGATCGTTGAATTCGTCTATATTTGGAATTTCTTCATAAGCTTGAAAATGGTTTATTCCAAGCACTCTGAGATTAGATTCGGCTAGTAGCTTAGAAAAATCGTGTCCTTTGAAAAGCTTCATCAGTTTCACCTCCAGATCAAATTATTGAATCTTAGCAAGCCATCGACCCCTCCTTCCGTCACTATTGGGTTGAACCAATATATATTTAATAGAACTAGTGGGTACATATGCAATAATCTTAGAATGGAGCACATAAGTTCTGAAAGATTTGATGGCTTTCACCATTTCATAGGATTTCTTTTCCAATATATCATATTTCAATTCAGCATCTCTGAGACTTTTTCTAAAAAATGTGATTGGCTGCTCAAAACCCTCATCATTTTTTTGTAATAGTACAACTGCGATAGTGTGTTCAAAGGAAAATGAAAAAATCAGGAATTCTTTCATATAATCTGGGCTTGCCAGTATCGGTTCTTTGCCTATAACCTTTTTGACACGTTCGAATGACTCTTTGTCTTCAACTATCCACTTGACCTCGCTATCCTTCTTGAGCATATATGTAATCAATTTTGTAATTTCAACAAAGTTTGGGATAAATCTTCTTAAAAAATTAATTTTCCCTAAAAATGACTGAATTTCTTTTCTATTCCTAGGACTATTTATATTATCTATAGCTTCGACCCTTTTTGGATCAATCTTAATTCCATCTTTAGACACTATATGACCCAATATTTTACCTTCTTTCATTGAAAAATGAGATTTCATAGGATTCAAAGACAAACCAAATTTTTGGCATTTCTCGAACGTTTGTTTGAGGTGTAACAGGTGCTCTGCATCAGATTTAGAAAACACAGTTATAGCATCAAGGTAAATGACAACAAACTTATCTCTTTCGCAGACAAAAGTGATGTCCATATCTCATTGGAAAGTGGCTCCTGCATTCATTAAACCAAATGGAATTTTATCATACATAAAGGTGCCCCATGGGGTGGTGAATGCATTTTTCTCTTTATCATCTTCATGGATTGCAATTTGGTTATAGTTTGAAAATACATCAATCATAGACATTCTATTGGCTCCTACTACCTTTTCCAACACGTGATCCATTTTAGGTAATGGATAATTATCTTTGAGCGATAATTTGTTTAAATTTCTGAAGTCAACGCATAGTCTGATTTCACCATTTTTCTTCCTGACCGAAACTAAATTAGCTACCCATTCAGAGTATCTGAGTGGGACAGTTATCTTGTTATCTAGAATTTTCTTTACCTCTTTCTCTATCACGGGCAGTAATATAGGATTTATCTGTCTGAGCTTATGCCTGAATGGTTTAACACCCTGCTTCAGAGGAATTTTGTGTTCAATTATGATGGTATCATAAGTTCTCAATTCATCATAGGACCAGGAAAAAACATCCTTATACTATTTGAGAAACTCAACATATTTAATTTTTATTTTGGGAGGAAGGTATTTAGATAATTTTACCAACCTAGGAGTTTCCTTGGTGCCTATATCACAATCTTCAACTTCTTCTGGCTGAGGCTGCAAGGTAGACTTGAAGGGAATGTCATCATGATTAAATAATCTCTCCAAGGGGATCAGAACTTTGGGGATCTGATTATTTTTCAGTATCATCATACGATGATTAGCAATCTTATCTTGAAACTCCTGAGGATATTCTCCCTCATTCATAATCCAAGTGGGGTCATTCTGATTTTCTTGGTCAATATGTGTTTCAGCAAAGTCATCCACCATTTCTAGGAATTGTATGATTTGTTCGTCATCTTCGAAAACCTGCCACTGTTGTATATTGTTTGGTATTGAAGGTATGTGCCTCATTTCTATATGATACTTCAGTTTTAAAATAGTAGGAGTTACAAACATTGAAGCTGCTTTGGCCAATGAATTTGCCCGTGATTTTCTCCTCTGGGAATGTGGTGAACATTAACCGATGAGAAAAAAAATTCAATCACATCCCAAGAAAAATTTATATAAGACCTTAGCCTTGGGTGTTTAGCCTGGTACAGATGATTTATCTATTTTATAATTAATTCTGCATCACCATAGACTTCCAAGTTTTTAATTTTCAACTTCCTGGCAGCTTCTAATCCTAAAACCAGGGCTTCATATTCGCATACATTATTGGTGTAATCTATGTCCCACTGTAACCTATAAGAGAAAGGGATAATGAACTCATCTGTAGGTGCCACAAACAACACTCCAAATCCTCCTCCTTCACAAGATGAAGCACCATCGAAATACATTTTCCAAACTCCATTACTATATACATATTTATTTGTCTTTTCTATTTTTTCTTTTTTTGTACAATATTTTTCTATATATTCCTCTAAATCATCATCTATCGATAAAATACAGTTTCCTAAATCTTGATCTGTGACATAATCAGGGTAGTAATTTGGATTAAGTGGATCACTTACCATAAATTCCAGCCTTGTTTCTTTGTACAAGCGGGTGAACTATCCACTGAAGATCGGGATTGTAGCATATGTCATATAGAGTTGAAGGGATCCTCCAAGTTTGGCGCCCCATGACCTGGATAACAAGATGCCATAATTTGGAGGTATATCAACAACAACCACATCCATCATAACACGTTTTGCAGGAATCTTCATAAGATTAACCACTAAATCTTTAATCATATCCATACATTTAAATTTTCTTGAATCAAAAGAATACAGATCTCCATATGGTCGAGTAATTTTGAGACCAAGTCTATCCATAATACATTTGGGCATCACATTGTGGGAAGCTACAGAATCCAACTTGGAATTATGGAGTAGATGATCATGCACAATGAGTGTAATGTAAAAGGAAGCGACAACATCTTTTTCACCTTCGAAGTGTGGACCAATTATTATATTCGACTTATCATCTTCCAAGTTTATAATGTCATCCTAACTTTCAGTATCCGAAAAATTTATCATTTTGGCAATTTGTTTCTTGTATGAAGGGTTTTTTGCTAGTTCGGCTAGAGGTACAGGGATATTGATTTTATTAATCTCATTTTCTATATTAAAACTTATCGTTGTCTTATCAACCTCTCTGGTTTGAATTTCTATCTCCCTTTTTTCTGATTTATTAGTTTGTGTTTCTTTTGTTTCAACTGTTTTCGTTTCTGCCGTGGGAATTTCCACTGCTCTTGTATTAACAGTTGGTGTTTCTGTTGCTTTTGTATTAGTATACTGTGTGTCAGCAGCCTTTGTTTTAACAATCTATCTTTCAACATCTTTTGGAGCTGCCTCATTTGTTTCCCCTCTCGACAAGATTTTCTTTGGTTGGGCAATTGTGATATTCTTGTTTTTAGGCCTTAGATTATACTTCTGTTGGAGCTTGACCATTATATTATCAACGATTTCCTGATAAGCATAATCATTTGTAATATTTATACACTCATCGTTATTAGACCAACCTCTTGCGTTTAGATTTTTTTCATAATCTTGTCTCGTCAAATAAAGCTCTTGACAATCATCGCCAAGATTATTCATATCTTCCTCTAACTCTTCAAAATTTTGCATGTCTTCCCCTCCTATAAATTTTTCATTCTTAAAACGGGCTTGAATCTTTTTATATTCGTTCTTGATTTGTCTTTGTTGCATTTGAGGGTTAGGATTCCTTCTGAAATCTTTCCTAGGAAACTGCTCATTTTTAGATTGCTCCAATTCCATTCTTGAGATTTTATTTGACAATTATTTGATTATTTTTTCCATGTCATCCATTTTATCCTTCGATGACCTCCCAGATATAGAGGGTCCTTATTGTTCTCTAAATCATCTGGTTTCTTTATTTCCTATTTCAAATTTAGATTTTAACTTCCCCGATGTCATCATATTTGATTCAATTTCTACGACATCATCCTACATTTTTGTGAGGTCAACAAATCTCCTTTCTCTTAACAATAGAGTGAAATCTGGATCAAAATCCCCAGCAAAAGTTACTTTTGTTGTAGGTTGGGAAGGTTTAACCTTAGCTGGAATCTTATTATATAATTTATTAAATATTTCAGTAAACACAAGAACTGTTTCTGAATTTTTCTTTCTTAAAGCTCCAAACTCGGTTAAATAATAAAGATGATCTTTTCTTTCTCCCCATTGTCTGATAAAGGCACTTTCTAACTCGTCATATGATCCTATGGAATCTGTTGGCAGTCCTCGGAACCAGGTTCTCACCTGTCCTTCAAAATTTTGAACTAGGAGTCTTGAATAAACATCCTCGTGCTCAAGGCCAAGGATATCAACGAATTGATCAAAGAAATTTATGTGCTCAATCGCAGTTAAGTCTCCCTCTCCAGTGAACTTTGGTAAGTTCTTCATATATTTTTTAGGTAAATCATGGAGGGGAACTAGGAGAACCAAAGGAGCATACCTAGCTGTTACTTTGGTTGATACTGAGAGGGGGGTGAATCAGTATCAAGTACAATTTAAAACCTTTTTCAACTTATACTTAAACCATTCAATTATATCCAATGAGAAATGAACAATAGTATAAGAGTTACACCAATACACCACAATACACCATGCACA